>MNCI01027688.1:262348-446152 GCA_015680685.1 Gnetum montanum
GAGAGAGAGAGAGAGAGAGAGAGAGAGAGAGAGAATTAATGCTTGCTTGTTGTAGACCATTAAAATCATCAATAGCAGTCATTTGTTGTAACCTGTCAATAGTGGTAGAAAACATTACAAGAAAACATGTCAGCGTTAGATTCAACTAGGGCTATGTGATGGATTTAATGTTGCATTGCAAGGGTTTGATGATATCATGAGCATGGCTAAGTTCTAGTGAGGAACTTCATTTCATGTGTTTTCTCCTAACCATCATTGTCTTATATGGGAACTTTAACTAAGGGATCCTCCATGATGCTTTTGGCTTTAAGGTTAATGATCGTCAAGCTACTTTCAAGAGGTCAATGTTGTATGATAGAATGGTCTTGAGGCTTAGTGCTTGGATATTTTAGGTCAACTCGATCTAACAACATCACAAGAGGGGTTCATGTAGGCTTTAATGTTAGTCAAAATTTCCTCCTTATTCTCCTAGCTCATTCCTACAAGACAACATATGCACATTAAGTGACACTTGTGTGATAAAATGATTAAATAATATCAAAACAATGCAAAATACTCTAATAATAAAGTAAATATGGGTTAAAACAAATTAAATCAATGCAAAAATAGGTCAAAACATGGTCAATCAAGGTTACTAGGGGCAATATAAGATCAAGCATGGTCAAATATGCTTACACTTTACCAATTTTAGGCCTTAGCGAGCCATGTTGCCAATTTAAGGCCTTGGCAGGCCCTAATTACATGGCATCAAATGGTGGTTAAGAATGATCAAACCCCATCACTTAACACCAATCAAATTCTAAACAAAGATCAATAGAGATAATAATAGAGAAAAAAGATAAGTATGATGAAATTAAAGTTATGTAGAAGCTACATGAGGTCAACTTATGGTAATAAAGGCCAATTATGGATAACAAGGTCAAAATAAGTTGAAACACCATGAAACAAGGTTAAATCAATCAAAGTGGAATACATGTAGTAAAACATAATCAATATTAGTAAAAAAAGGATTAGATTTTTCTATTTTTAGGCCTTAGCAGGCCATGGTATGAGACTTCAAGGTTGCCAAGGAATTTTGGGCACATTTGAAGGTCTTTCAAGGGTTATTTTAAGGTAAAATCGACACTTTTTCTAGTGACTATGCTAGGCTCTACTAGTGACTATGTTGACCCAGCATAGTCATGCATTTCCTAGCATTGTCAACACTGATGGAAAATTTCCCAAGGTCCATATGGCCACTTTGAGCTCTTGATGGTCCATACAAATAGCACATGGAGTTGGTATTAAGGATTAGTAAGTTTTGGCTTTGTTTTCCACCTTCCAAAAGTTGAAAATGATGTTTTCATTAGTGACTACATTGGGCCAACTTAGTCAAGGAATGCCCTAAAATAGTTACATGGAATAAGTGCATTACTAGGGTTTTAGGGTTTTTCTTAATGCTTTTCCAACTTCCTAGGTCAACACAGGGCCATGGAAGCACCGAATTTACTCGGAGGTTGAAACTAGGTAACAAAAGTGAGTTTTATGGTATTTCCCATTAGACTACACTAGGCCAGCATAGTCATGCATGGTATCAGTGTAGTCATGGGGAATGTGGTGTTTTTATGGTTGATACAATGTGAAATTGTAGCTGGATGAAGTGGGGGGCTTCTTGAGTCAATTTTGGACCATTTTAGAGTGGTAGAATGTTGGTAAACCTTGCCACAAAATATGTTTTCAATGTGGCTTCATTGGGCTAGTATAGTCACAGGCTTCCATATCATATTCATGCATAAAATGTGATTTTAGGTTAGTTTCCTTGCCCAATCAACCATGCTAATGGACTTTGAGGATCACTGGTGCTATTGGCTAGGGTTTTAGTGTTAAAATTATTAGTTTTGGAGGTTGTTTAGGTGTTGTGAAGGCCAAATACCTCTTGACTACATTGGCCTTGCATAAGCATGCAATTCCCAATGTATTTGACAGGTTAGTGATGAAAAATGATGAATTTTGGCTTGTTTCCCAGGGTTTTGAGCTCTCACATGCTCCAATAGGGTTCTAGGTCTTCTTGGGAGTCAATTTGAGCTATTTCTAGCTTATTTTTATGTTTTTCATGTGAACTACACTAGCATCCACTGATGACTACGCTAGCTCAATGTATGCATGTAATTCCCAATGTAGTTGACATGTTTGGAATGACATATGATGGATTTTGACCTAGTTTTTTAGGGTTTTGTGTCTTAGCAAGCTTTGTCAAGGATTGGGAGGTCATATTAACTGGTTTAAGGACAATTTTGATGTTTCCCATATGGGCTACACCAATTCCCAACGTAGTTGATAGGTCTAGAATGGAAAATGCTAAGTTTCATGGTCAAAATAGGCTTTGGTAGGGTTCCAAAGTTTTCCAAAAGTGAATTTAAGTTATCTATCATCAATTTTAATGCTTTCTATGTGTGCTATGCTGGGCTCTACTAGTGATTATGTTGGCCCAGCAAAGCCATGTAATCCCTAGCATAGGTATGCAATCCCCAACATAGTTGAGATTGGAAAATGTAAGAAATAGTTTAAAGTGACAAGTTTTATCTTGATTTTCAGTATGGCAAGGTTCTAAGGTTCTTGGGAAGTTAGTTTGTCTTGCTAATGGCCTATTTTGGACTTTTTCATTTGGACTACGTTGGACCTCACTAGTGACTATGCTTCCATAGTGTACACATGTAATTCCTAGTGTAGTCAACCTTGGGAAATGCATTTTGAAGGATTTTTGCTTGATCAGTTAATAGTCTAAGATCACTAGGAGTCATGGGGAGGTGTGGAGGTTATGGAATGGAGTCTTGAAGTTTTATTACTATTTCCATGATCTATCCCAATTGTAAACCCTATGAGTATACTGGACTAGCATATTCACAGCCACACTTAAGCATACTCATTGGTTTTAACCAATTCTCTACATCATTTGGTGAATTCCATAAAGTTTTAGGGCTAGCAAGAACTCTAGCTAGGGCTTGGAAACACTAGTATGAGTATTTGATGTTAATTGGAGGTTGGATGGATGAGAAAAGGATTATTCCATTCTTGACTATGTTAGGCTAGTGTAGTTATGCTCTTAAACAAAATAGTCATGCCAAAGAACTAGTTTGTGACAAGATTTGAAGCTATTCTGGTGCTTGATGACTACTAATTTCAAAACCTAGTTACTAATTTTGGCATCAAGGTTTCATGGGCTTAGTGTAGATGGGGTGATGGAAAGTGGTAATAGGCATCATATCCCATTTGATTACGTTGGGCCAACATAGTCAAGCTCTAGGCTAGTGTAGCCACATGCAATAACCATTTTCTTCATGAATTTTTGGATTTTTGACAACACAGTTTTCACCCATGTTAACACTTGGTTTTCTAGATTAAGCCTAATGTTTTAAAACATGGGTGTAGGCCTCAAGACTAGGTTATGACAATGAATGGGATTTGGCATCTATTCCAAGGCTCCCAAGGGTCTAAACCCTAGTGTAGTCATAAAAATCGTAGCATAGTCATGGTTTTCTTAGTTTGTTTGTTGAGTGCTTAGTGGGAACCAAAATCTTAGTTCTAATCTATCATTTTTATATTTTCAGTTCTAATATATCATTTTCATTTTTTCAGTTGTAAATTATCATTCTTATTTTTTTAGTTGTAAACTATCATTTTCATATTTTTTGTTGCAAATAGTCATTTTCATATTTTTAGTGGTAAATTGTCATTTCAATATTTTTTATTGCAAATAGTCATTTTCATATTTTTGGTGGTAAACTAAGTTGTAAACAGGCTATAGATGTTTGTCAATTTAAGACCATAATGAGTTGTACAATTTTCCAATTTAAGGCCATGGTGGACCATAACATTTGCTAGTTAAAAACCATGGTAGGCCATACCATTTGTCAATTTAAGGCCATGATGGGCCATGTTGCTAGTTTAAGACCTTGGTAGGTCATATGGTTGCCAGTTTTAGGCCTTAGCGAGCCATGATCCATGCTAGCCTAATAAGTATGGGATGTTGTCAAAAGAGCATATAAGGCTAAAACCAACCATGAAGAATGATACCATGTTGCGAAAGGAAATAAATGACCATTAAAAAATAAGTGGTAAGTTGTTTACTATGAACTCATTTTTTGACTTTTGAGAGGTCAAGGAATCCTTTTGACACAACTTTAGGTTCATTACCTTTCTTATTAATCATGGTGAATTGTCTGCATTTTCATTTATCACTTTGTATTATAGAAATGATGTTGCTAGCATTATTATTATCTTTGTTGTTGGTGGTCCCAGTCTGAGTATCAAGAGTTTCCTTTTGAAATTCCACCTCCAAACCTTAGTCAATGTTAACATAGTTAATTAATGATACTAACACATTGTCTTAATGGCTCACAATTTTCCCTCCCTCATATGGTAAATGGAGCTCTTGGTGTATAGGAGATGAAATTTCCCAAAGCTTTGCTAACCATGACCTTCCTAGGATCAAGTTGAAATTAGGTGTCTCTTTGACTACAAGTTAGTAGATGTATGAAATTGCTCGCGAGTCATGAAATCCAAGGAGATGAAACCTCACACTACTACTTGTGAGTCATTAAATGAATTCAATGTTGAGGTATTGGTTGCATGGATATTCTTGGTTAGGCCTAGCTTGTCAACAATGGAAAATGATATCACGTTAGTGTTTACACATTTTATCCATTTTATGGAGTAGGAATATGAAATCAATAGATATGGTAAAATGATATATAAGAATAAAAATATATGCATTTGTAGATCATAAGTAACATTACCTATCTAAGTTTTGATCCATTTAGTGCTACTCTTTTGGTTGTCATATTCATATGGAGTGTAACTGGGAGTATGAGATAAATTATTTCTCAGTTCTTAGTATCTCTAGATTGTGAGTTAAAGTGGATACATAGGCAATTAAAATTTCTTCTACTTGAAGTCAAATTTAGCATAAGCCTGTTATAAGTCCTTATGTTTAAGGATTCTAGTGGAAGCAGTCAACTTGGAATAAGAATTTTGACAAAAACTAATGCCTAAGTTATCAGTAATTTGAGAAGTTTACAATTGAGAAATACACTATAGCATTACCAAGGGAAATCCTCTATGACTAAATATTATATTTTTGCTCTAGAAAGTGAAAGAAAATAGTTGGAACCAAGGAGTAGTGAAGGTCTGCAATTGATTTATGAGATAATATCTAAAGTTACTGGAACATCAATAAATTGGGATATAATGTTATCAATCAAAATCCTTTCTCCAATAGGAGAAAAAATAGTTAATGCACCTCATCATCTCAACCATTGTATTATCAAGCAGAATTTTGTTGCATGAGAAATAACATCTACCTAAGGGAAAAAAAACAACAATAATGAAATTTTACTAGTAACACCACATCATGAATTTTCTCTACACAATCATCAAAACCAATGGATTTCACACTTACCTATATACACAAATTTAATGATAACAACTACAATTTTTGAAAAAAAAAAAAGATAACCCTAACATGTGACAATGTTGGCAGTATGGCCAAGATATGCCAAAAAACACAAAAAGGTAATTAAACATACAATAGCAATTTAGTCTAGCTATAGAGGGCCAATTGCAAACCCTAAAAGAAAAACCCAAACAAGAAAAATAGGTAGTTCAAATTCCAACATTGATCTCAACAATGGAGGCAATGCTAATGAGGGAATCATGATGGCTAAAGTTGTGGTTTCCTCTAATAGTGGTGAATCTAGAAGTGCTGATATTTGTAGGACAAAGACAAGCCAACAAGCGGAGCTCAAAACATTTTTGGACAAATATGTAGACACCAAAACACATAGCAATACACTAGGGGTGCTGAACGAGGCTATGAATAAAACACATGCTTGTCCATTAGGGTGACACCATTCTTGTTAGTAAACAATGTGGCAGTAAAGGTAGCAAGGCAATGGACAACTTAGTAGTGAAGGCAATGAGGTAGCAGCAACAAACCCTTGTGCCTGAACTACACCAAGAAAAATCATATTTCATATTTTAAGCTCAAAGCTATGGTGAAGCATTATTAAAAACATTACATATACTATGCTTGTTATAAGTGATAACATAAGTTTGGAGAGGTAATACATGCACAAGTGGCAAGGTTACAATTTAAAAGAGTGGATCTATAAAGCTTTTTTTGTTCAAAGTAAATTTCCACATGAAGGTTGTATAAAAACCTAACTAAATTTCCTAAATATTTGTATTTGAAAGGATACTTTCCAATTGTGGCATGTATTTCTCTAATTTTTGTTACTTCCTATGATAATGTTTATGATATTTGTTACCAAGGAAGCACTTGGAACCCATAGCTTAAATTTTTGATAATTCCCATGGAAGCTATAACTCCTAAGGTGGTTATAAATTTATATGCCAAAAATATTTGTAAGACCCATAACTTCTCATGATTATTGTAACTACCTTAAGGTCACTATAAAAGGACCTTCAAAGGTAGATTTAACTAGGAGGGATTTTGAGAGGAATAAGGAGACTTTGGAAAAAGACAATTAAAGATTACTTGTAAGATGGCTTGCTAAATACATCATTTTAGCTACTTTTTTTTAATCCTATGAGTTCATTTCTTCCCATTTTTTTAGTTAGCTAATGGTTTAGATAGTATTGTGCTTGGCATTAAATTTTGGGATTTTTCCTATGTTGCTTTTATATTTTTTTTTTTCACAATATTAGACTCCTATTAAGATTTTCCATAGAAGAGCTTATGTTGTTGAAAATCCTCAAGAGTAATTTAATAGTAATGTCTTAACGAAATTCTTTGTTTTGAGCATAGAAAATCCAGGAAAATCTCTAGTATTTTGAGACAACTAAAATAGCTTCATTGTTTTAAAGTGTATTACCTTGGTATTTCAATCTAGAAATTGTCAAATTTTTTGAAAGCTTTGTTGAATGCAATTTGTGACAACTATTAACTAGCCAAAATAGAGACTTGCACTTTATTGTTTATGCAACAATTTTTGGTAGTATAATAAGATTTTCTTTATGAAATTACTTAATGGGCTCTAGAAGGTTGGACAATTCATAGTTATTGATTGGGAATAGGTTTATTGTGAAGTGTTTCCTCATGTTAATTTATCTTTCTTAAATATTTGAGATTTCACACAAATCTACTTTCTTTTCTTTCTCTTTTTAAGTCCATTGAATCTTACTCTATTTCTAGTTTTCTTATATAACTTTCTCTTTGGGGGAAATTAGGAGTAGATTAGCAAAATTATGCTCAAACATTTTTGTAAAATTTTATTTGTTACAAGTAACTTACTATAAGGACTATATAGACTAAGTGATTAGACAAAAATAGGAATCTTTAACAACTCACAGTATTTGATAAAGATAGTTGAATCTCTTTTATGATAGCCAATTAGTACTTCATACACAACCTGACCATTTCAACATTTGCAATAGCAAATACATACTCATGTTTAGTATGTTTCATATCTACTGAGTTTATTTGTAGGTATCTAGACCTTGGTGTTGCCAAAGACCAACAAGCATCTAAACCCTATTTGGAGACGTTGGCCTAGTCTACTCCCAGATGGTCACCAATAGTTCTTTTGGTGCTAGAAGGAAGGCTGAAAATTTGTCCTCTAAGCTCATAAGCCTAATAGTCCTAGCACATCAACAGTTCTTTTTTGTTATTAGGGCTTAAAGATTAGATACTATTTTCAGTTAATGACCTAATAGACTAATAGTTTGGAAGATTTCAAAGGTTCCAAAGAAATTCTTGATTATAAGACTAATTATTCATCAGAAGAAGAAGAGAAAAGGATTTTTGAGTTTGGAAAAAGTAATGGAGTAAAGACAAGAAAGATGAGAATATCACCTCTTCTATCTATTTTATTAGTCTATAAGAGAAGACTACAGAAGTATAAGAGTTCAATAATCAAACAGAATTCTAATAGGATGGTAAATCCTTGGCAAAGAGCTACACCATTAGAATTTTAAAACTACAATGATATTCCTAAGGTAGTTTAAAATAATTTTTTTGAGCCTTTTATTCCTAGAAAAGCTTACTTGGCTGAAGAGTATATCCACATGTTTGAATTAGCTTTAGCTCATGCAAATGTTCAACATCAAGACCAAGTTTGTAGATTGTTTCTAGAAAATCTAAAGGATATGGCTCAAATTTGGTATTCAAACTTGCCAAGAAATAGTATCACACGTTAGGATGATATGAAAAATCTTTTCTTGGCATAATTTGGCAATTAATTGGACTAACAACAACTATACTATGGGCTAGTACAAGCTAAGCAAGGAGTTAAAGAGTCAATTAGAGATTTCAACATCAAATTTCAAAGAATTTTTGGGATCTTTCAAAGATAGTATAGACCATCAAATGAAGTACTTATATATACTTATCTTAAGGTTGTGAATCCCAAGATTTCAATTTGTTTAAGGAGAACTCAAAACTTGCTAACATTGAATTACTTTAGTGAAGTTATACAATTAGAAAAACAATTGAACTTGAATCATCAAGAGATTATCACAACTCAAAAAAGAGAAGAGAAATTAATGATTTCTATGAAATATTTTGCTCAACTTAAACCATACTAGGACCATCTCATATTATGACAAAACAAGAGTCTAAAAGCAAGGAATTTGAAAAAGGACAGTTAATGAGAGACTTGTCCAACAAGGTAGTGAAACTAGAAAAAGCTTTGCCAAAGGTTAAAATCAAGGAAGAAAAGAAGAATAGAAAACATAAGCATCAAGATACTAAGTTAGTAGAATATGAGAATGAAATCAATGTTGTTATGTCCAACTTCCTTGATATTGGATTAGATAATGAACTATCTAGTGTTCATTATGTAAGCAAATCCTCAAACAATGGCTCTAATGATACTTCTTTCCTATCAAGTTCTGAAGAGGATACATCATTAGATTAAAAATTTTAAACCAATGAAGAAAATGAATATCATCTTTGATCGAAAGAAAGATTAACTACTTCCAGACCTTCAAATGTCATTTTTAATCCATCTACTAAGAGAAAGGTTTTTGAACCAAGTCAAAGAGAGAAAAATAAAAGTAAAGAAGATGAAGTAGAACAAAGTACTCAAAATCAATCTTTTAATGGATGAAGAAATTAGATTTTTATGGATATGGAGAATATGATTTAGTCAAAGATCTCAAACATTTCAAGGCAACTATTAGTATATATCAATTTGTATAGATTAGAGATCAACAAAGAAAAGCTTTAAAGTTTATTAAAGGTAAAAAGAAAGTTGGAGGATCTGAGTTAAGCAATGTATCCAACATCGATAAGACAACAAAAACTAGCTATGATTGTACTCTTGATAAGGAAGCTCTTCCTTTTCTTTTGATAATAAAGTTAAAGGAAAAGTATTTTCATAATTTTTTAGTTGATTCTGGAGCTACATCTACTATCATGTCATTATCTATATGCAAGAAACTTGGTTTGATCCCTAAAAAATCTAATAAAAAGATTGTTCAAGTGGACAAAAGTAGAGTACAGATTTTGGATCAACTACCCAATGTTCTATTATAAATATCTTCTAAACCATGTGTCAAAGTAGAGTAACTATTCAAGTGGAAAATATACATAGTCTTTTGTTGAGTAGCAATTGGAGTAAGAATTTCTCAAGTTACATATCAATAGATTATTCACACATGTGGCTACCTTAGAAACGAGAGCCAAATCAAATATATGTTTGTAGTGAACCTTTGGTTAGTGAAAACATTACTTTAAACGGAAAGAATAAAGTTGTTGACACAAGAGCTTTTGAAACCAGAATTTGCACACTCCAAGAAGTTGACAACTTACAGAAAGAAGAATCTCAAGATGAGAGCAAATGGGAACTATACTTCGATGGTTCTTATAACTCAAGATATGAAAGAGTTGAAATAGTATGAGTAAAAGATGATTTTCTTCAAATATTCAAGGCAATTCATCTATCTTTCCCATGTACAAACAACAAGGTTGCATATGAAGTTTTGTGTATTTGAATTAAGACAACATTGAAAAAAGGAATTAAGGAAATCAACATTAAGGAAGACTCAAGATTAGTTTGTGAACAAATTAAAGGTAATTTTCTAGTAAAAAGTTTAGTCTTGCAACCCTATAAACAACTTGTTTGCACAATGTTGGATCAATTTCATCACTATAAAATAGAACATATAGGCAGAAAAGACAATTATATAGTAGATGACTTAGCAAAAGCAACTTCAACATTAGATATGAAAAAGATAGAAAGTTATGAGGATGTAATGATTATAAAAAAAACATCAGCCATTAGTACCAAATAACATAAAGCATTTACAAATATTCAAAGATGATGATCAATTGCTTAGATTCTTAAATAATAAGTAAGAATTCAAAGGTCAAATCATACTTGAAACAATGTGAAGGTTTAAGACAACTTCAATTTCCAAAAAGGTGATTGATTATGAACATGAGTTTAGTAAAAATCTACTTACTAGAAAAGATATATAGAATCTAGATGATTAAGCTTATGAAATAGTGAATTTTGGATCCACTGAAGTACCAAGGATATTAAGTATCACAAAGGAAAAGGACTTAGTTTTCAAGAAAAATTTATCATTACTCCCAAAAAATAATTTGAAAAATTTTGCCTCATCTTATGAAGATCTTAATAATTTTAGACTAGATGTGATGACACATAAAATTCCTTTGATAGACAATTGTAAGATAGTTAAGCAAAAATAAAAAAAAATAATTTATCATTTGAGCCAACTATGAAAGCTAAAATTAAAAAGCTATTACAAGCCTAAATCGTATATCCAATGAGATATTCAACATGGCTAGCTAACATTATACAAATAAAGAAGGAGAATGATGACATTAGAATTTGTGTAGATTTCAGAAATTTGAATGAACCTTCAGAGAAAGATAAATACCCACTTCCTAGAATTGATGAGATGTTGATCAAAGTATCAAGTTGTCAAGTATATTCTTTCCAGATGGCTTTTTAGGCTATAATCAAATTATGGTAGATAAGAGTGCTAGATATAAAACAACATTTATCACCAAGTGGGGAAATTTTTCTTATCATAGAATGCCATTTGCATTTTTAAATGTTGGAGCTACTTTTCAAAGAGCAACGGATTTAGCCTTTAAAGGTTTAATAGGTGAGTTCGTTGTGGTTTATTTGGATGATATCACCATCTTCTCAAAAAGAAATGAAGATCATATTGGTCATCTTCAACAAGTTTTTGACAAATGTCATGAGTATGGTATTTCATTAAATCCCAAGAAATGTATCTTTGGGGTTAAATCTGGAAGTTTACTAGGCCATATAATTTGTCAAGAAGGAATTGCTATAGATAACTCTCGAATTCAAGCAGTACAGAATATCAAACATCCTACTAGTAAAAAGTATTTTAGACCTTTCTTTGGAAAGATAAATTTCATTAATAAATTTAACCCTGGATTCACTAAAATTACTAGACCTTTGATGCATATGCTAAAGAAAGATCTCCTAGTAGAGAAAAATACCAAAATCAAAGAAAGCTTTATCAAAAATTAAGAAAGTAATTCAAGAAGCTCCTTACCTAGTAAAACCAAAATTGAAAGAAGACTTTTGATTATATGCTTTCTCTTTAAATGATTTAGTTGCTGCTAATCTAAATCAAAGAAATCAGGATTTAGATGAATGATTGGATTCTTTGGATATCAATTGAAAGGTTCAAAGCTAAATTATTCAGACTTATAAAAACTTGCATTCATAGTTATTAAGGTACTTCTACATTTCAAACATTACTTGGAAAGCTCATTAGTTCATATTTTGCTAATAGAGCTTGTGGTTAAGCAATTCTTAGCCCAAAATAAAATTGGATTGAAGAGAGGAAAGTGGCTTATAAAACTTAAGGGTTTTAGATTTTCATTAGAAATATGTAAAACCATTAAAGAAATGAGATTATCTAAGTTAATGGCTAGAGAAAATAAAGTATGTGTATTAAATACTCATGAAGGAAATTTGTATGGTGAGATTTTGAAGTTCCTTGATACACAAAAAATCCCAAATAATTTAACTAAAAGTCAAAAAAGAGCTTTGTTCAAGAAAGCACATAAATTTTTCGTTAAAGATGTAATTTTATATAGAAAGGATTTCAGAGGGGTCTTATTAGAATGCGTTCATAATAGTCAAATTAGTACTATTTTAGAAAAATTTCATGACCATTCCAATTTGTTCTATGAATCTCCTAAATCCACTATGCAACATATACTCCACTGTGGTTTTTATTGGCCTAGTATGTATCAAGATATTAGTATGAAAGTTCAAAAGTTATAAATGTCAAGTTTATGGACCAAGAATTAAAAAGGCTAAAGCTCCTTTGAAACCAATAATTATGGATAAACCATTTCAACAATGGGGCTTAGATTTTATTGGTACAATTACTCCAAGAGTAGGACATAAGTTTATTCTTACAACTACTGATTACCTTACCAAATGGTCTAAAGAAAAAGTTCTAGGAAAACATTTAGCATCAAATGTGATTAGATTCTTAAAAGATCAAATTTTAAGTCATTTTGACTTACCTGAAGTGTTGGTATCCAATAATGGACTTGCTTTTCAATCTAAAGAGTTCATAACAATGACATTAGAAAAATCCATTTTTCTATTTCCTTCTTCAAATTATTATCCTCAAGGAAATGGCTTAGCTAAATTTACAAATAAAAAACTTATTTCTTACATTAAGAAGTTGATGGATGGAAATCTAGGAAATTGGATTGACTACTTGCAATCTGCACTATGGACCAATTGTATTAGATCTAAGAAGGCTATTAGAATGTCAGCTTATAGCTTAGTCTATGGTTTTCCTACAAGAATTATCAACAACATTATAAGTTCAGGCTTAGATTTTGTGCAAAAATATAGTGAGAAAATTGATAGAGATAGAAATTTCATGACCTTGCTTATCAAAAGAGAAGCTGAAATGGATAGAGCTAGAGATAACTTACTAAAGAATGCCTCTCAAGTCAAAAGGTGGTTTCCTAGAAAGGCTTTGAAAAGAACTTTTAAAATTGGTGATCTTGTACTATTATGTAATATGAAGAAGCCCAATAAGTTTTCAACAATATGAACTGGTCCATTTCAAATCTAGAAGCAATTATCAGAAGACACAAATTATCAATGCTAAATGGGATAGAGTTACAATTTCAATATATAGTTTTGCATATAAACCATTATGTTGGACTACTACCTATGACTTAAACCTATACACACACACACACACAGAGTATAGCAGTCTATGTATGTATATAACTATAATAATATTTAGTATACAAGGTAGTAAATATTAAACCTTTTATATATGAACTTTAATATGTATAAGCCTAGTAGTAGTATATATAGTAAATATATGTTTAGACTTATATGATATTTAACTATAAAATATATATATCCTATATGTATGCTTTGATAAGTCTATATAATATTATAGAAACATGTATATGTTAAAGTACTAGTTAAAATATATTTAATTCAAAGTGTTAGTTTAAAAATTAAATTTAGATTATTTTAAGTAATCATTACTTATAAGTGGGAGTTATGGTTAGATAACTACTTATTGGTAAATTAATTTCAACAACCAAATAGTGGAATTTAAAATTGTCAACCATATGATGATGGAAAATAAATAAGTTTATGCTAAGTAACAAAGTTGGTTAGTAGAATTGGTAGGAATTTCAAATTTACCTTACACTATATAAAGAAATGTGGGTTGATTGGAAAAGCATCATTTTTTAATTCAAGGCTTAGGTGAAAAAGCAAGTGAATTATTTGAGCATGAGGAAGAAAGATGGTACTTGGAGAGAGGGCAATGAGAAGGCATTTTATCCCATATGTTATGGGATGTTGCCAAAACATGTATTCAGAGCTTATTGTAAAGCAATTTCTTGTGGAGCATCTAGTGAAAGTTCTTTCTTACTTTGGCTTTCAAATGAGTTCAGATTTCTTGCTAGTGGACTTTCTATATATTCCAATTTTTGGGGAAGATTTCATGAATGTACCACTCAAGCTGAATATCAAGGAGAGCCTAGTAAAGATGATTCTTGGGAATAGACTTCCATGTATCAAGCCCAGAAGCAACTAGTTGGAGAGAACCTCAAAAATTAGCAACAAAAGAAATAGATGAAAAAGAAGCAAAGATATGTATTAAAGACAAAGATAAAGACCAAGTTGAGACTTCAACTTGGCAAGAAGAGGAAAAGAAGGCATTCATCACAACTAAAATTACATATGAAAGGACTCTCAATATGAGAATCTCTAAAAGAGTTACTCTAACGATTCACTTTCCACCCAAATAATAGTTTACATGATATTGAGTTTGTACAATTTCCCAAGTTTTATTAGGAATGAGGTTTTTATCTCATCAAATCTTAAGTTTTGTGAAAGTTTTCCTCAACAAAGATTTGTACTTTTGTAAAAATGTTGAATAAAGTCTTATTTTGGTGATGATTTAGTTGGTAAGTTATTTTGAAAAACATGGATTTCAAAGGAGTTTTAGGTGGGGGAATGAATGTTAACACATTTTAGCCATTTTATGGAGTAGTAATATGAAATCAATAGATATGGCAAAATGATATATAAGAATAAAAAGATATGCATTTAAAAACCATAAGTAACTTTGCCTATCTAAGTTTTGATTCATTTAGTGCTGCTTGTTTGGTTTTCATATTCATATGAGGTGTAACTAGGAGTATGAGACGAATTATTTTTGAGTTCTTAGTATCTCTAGATTGTTGAGTTAAAGTGGATACATAGGTAATTAAAATTTCTTCTACTTAAAGTTAAATTTAGCATAAGCCTACTACAAGTTCTTATGTTTGAGGATTCTGGTGGAAGCAATCAACTTGGAATAAGAATTTTGACAAAAAATCATGGCTAAGTTATTGGTAATTTGACAAGTTTATAGTTGAGAAATGCACTACAATGTTACCAAGGAAAATATTCTGTGACTAATTGTTGGATTTCTACTCTAGAAAGTGAAAGAAAATAGTTGAAACAAGGGAATAGTAAAGGTCTATAATTGATTTATGAGATAATATCTAAAGTTACTAGAACAACAATAAATTATGAGTTAACGTTATCAATCAAAATACTTGCTCCAACAAGAGTAAAAACAATTAATGCAACTCATCATCTCAACTGTTGTATTATCAAGTGGATTTTTGTTGCCTAAGAAATGACATCTAACCAAGAGGGAAAAACAACAATAGTGGAATTTTACTAGTAACATCACATCATGACGTTTCCCTACACAACCATCAAAACCAATGAATTTTATAGTTACCTACATGCATAAATTTAACAGTGATAACTATAATTTTTGAAAAAACAAAAATAAACCCTAATGTGCAGCAACATTGTTAGTATGGCCAAGATAATCCAGAAAATATAGAAACATGATTAAACATACAATAGCAACTTAATCCAACCAAAGAAAGCTAATTGTAAACCCTAAAAGAAACAACCAAATAAGAAAAATGGGTAGTTCAAATTCCAACGCCGATGACAACGGTAAAGGTGGTGCCAACATGGAGACCATTATGGCTAGAGATGCAATTTCCTCCAACAACAATGGAGTTGGAAGTGCTGATATTTGGAGGATAGAGACAAGCCCACAGGTGGAGCCCAAAACATTTACAAACAAATCCAAAATCACTAAAACATGGAGAAATGCACTAGGGATACTTGATGAGGCTATGAATCCAACATGTGCTTTCCCATCATGGAAACACCACTTCTGATAGAGAACAACACCATAATAAAGGTAGTGAGGGAATGGATAATGTAGTAGTAAGGGCAACAAGGTAGTGATGATACGATGGTAACAAACCCTTGTGCCAGAACTACAATAGGAAAAATCACATTTTGTATTTTAAGCTTGAAGTTGTGGTAAAGCATTATTAAAAAAATTACATATACTATGATGGCTATAAGTGATAACATAATTTTGGAGAGGTAATACATGCATAAGTGACAAGGTTACAATTTAAAAGGATAGATCTATAGAGCTTTATTTATTCAAAGTAAATTTCCACATAAAGGTTGTATAAAAACCTAACTAAATTTCCTAAATATTTGTATTTGAAAGGATATTTATCAACTATGGCATGTATTTCTCCAATTTTTGTAACTTCCTATTATAACTTTTATGATACTTGTTACCAAGGAAGCACTAGGCAACCATAGCCTAAATTTCTCATAATTCCCATGGAAGCTATAACTCCTAAGGTGGTTATAAATTTATATGCCTAAGATATTTATAAGATCCATAACTTCTCATGATTATTGTAACTACCATAAGGTTACTATAAAAGGACCTTCAAAGGTAGATTTAAAAAGGAGGGATTTTGGAGGGAATAAAGAGATTTTGGAAAATGAGAATTAAAGATTACTTGTAATATGGCTTGCTAAAAACATCATTTCATTTGCTTTTTTTTAATCCTATGAGTTCATTTCTTCCCATTTTTTTTAGTTAATTAGATAATGGTTTAGATAGTATCATGCTTGGCATTTTATTTTGGGATTTTTCCTAGGTTGCTTTTATAGCTTTGTTTTTATGCAATATTAGACTCTTATTAAGATTTTCCATAAAAGAGCTTATGTTGTTGAAAATCCTGAAAAGAAATTTAGTAGTAATGTCTTAATGAAATTGCCTATTTTGAGCATATAGAATCTAGGAAAATCTTTGGTATTTTGAGACAAATAAAATAGCTTCATTATTTTAAAGTGTATTTTCTCGGTATTTCAAACTAGAAATTGTCAAATTTTTTTAAAGCTCTATTGAATGAAATCTATGACAACCATTAACTAGCCAAAATAGAGACTCGTACTTTATCATTTACGTAGAGATTTTTGGTAGTATAATAAGATTATCTTTATGTCATTACTTGTTGAGCTCTGAAAATTTGGACAATTCATAGTTATTGAATTAGGAATAACTTTATTGCAAAGTGTTCTCTCATGTTACTTTATTTTTCTTAAATATTTGAGATTTCACACAAATCTTCATTCTTTTCTTTCTCTTTATGTGTCCATTAAATCTCATTCTATTTCTAGTTTTCTTGTCAAACATTCTCTCTAGGGGAAATTAGAAGTAGATTGGCAAAATTATGCTCAAATTTTTTTAAAAATTTTATTTGTTACAAGTATTGTATTATAAGGACTATATAGACTAAGTGATTAAACAAAATAGAAATCTTCAACAACTCATAGTATTTAGCAAAGGTAACTGAATCTCTTTTATGATAGCTAATTACTACTTCATACACAACTCATCCATTTTAACATTTGCAACAGCAAACACATACTCATGTTTAGTACATTTCATAACTACTGAGTCTATTTGGAGGTATCTGGGCCTTGGTGTTGCCAAAGACTAGCAAGCACCTAAACCCTGTTTGAAGAACACCTTCGATCCTATGACTCCTAAAGTCATGAGACCCAGAGGCCACCAAACATTGGTTGTCCAATCTCAAACATTTATCAACAATTAGTTGTTGTCCCATCATCTACATGAACACGATGAACCTAGTATTTTCCAACATGTATAGTAATGAGAAGAGGAGAAAATAACACTTCCCTGTTTTTAGAATCAATCTTTACCTTGTTGTCATGGAAGTTGAGCATGGGTTGATGTACATTTTTCCTAAGTGAAGCTTGCTTAATGATAGAGTGGATTGATTCTTTCTTGGTAGGCATGTCTCTACTCATAGGGATAGAGAATAACACTTGAGCTAGTGCATCCCTATGTCCAAAATATGTCATGACTAAGTTGTACAAGTTTGGTGATGTGTTCTTTTGCTTTAATGACCATTTGACTTGCCCCATGATTTCAATGAAACTCTTTTCCTTAGCATGTAATGTTTTAACCTTAGTGATTCTAACCTCCTCCATCCTTCCTAGAGTTTGTGGCTTAGATGTTGGTGCATGTGCTTTGGGCCCCTCATCCATGGATGCAATTGATCTTAATGTAGGTTGTTTCGAAGCCTTTTTTCATTAGTTACTTTTAGTGGACTTCATTGTGGGTTTGGTGATAGATAGATTTTATCATTGTTATGATTATGGTTTCTTGCTAACCTCTAAGTTGTGGGCCACTATAGGTGGGCTCTAGACATGGGTTGTTATAGGCTTACTTGTTAAAGGTGAAGTGACCTGAATAACAAATGGTTTCCTAGGCTTTGAAGGATTAGCAACTCATGGTCTTGGTTGTGATGTTGATGCCACTGAAGGTGGGATCCATATGATGAAAGGCTTCTTAGGGGCTAGAGGAGGTGGTACCTATATGACAAATGGCTCTTTAGGATTTGTGTTTTGGGATCATGTTAGTACACTGATGACAAAGTGTTTTCTAGGAGGATTATACCATTTGGTTTCCATGAATGAAGCTATGGTATAGGAGTTTTTGTTTAGCACTTGAGAGTTGGACTCATTTAATACCAACTCTCTATGATCTATCATCTTCTAGAGGTCATCCTTTAATGCTAGGAAAAAATTAGTATCATGACCAAGAACTTGATGATAATAGCAATACCTATCTAGTATAAAGTACTTTGGTAGTCTTGAATCATCTTTAGTCACTATTGTTGGGTCTCTAGCTATGTTACGAAGATAATTATTCCTCTTACAATCCTCTTCAAATAATTACTTATGTTGTATATGGTTGTCTTCAACTATTCTAGGAGCTTAGAGGGCTTTAGAGGAAACCTTGTGTACTTAGACCTATACTTACATCCAAACTTTAGTCTTGGTTGATTTGGGGTGTAGGAAGTGGTTGGTTCCAATGAGTCTTGGAATGTGTTGCATGATGGTGATCCCCACCTTTACCCTTGTTTTAACTTTTTTGTTACTATAGCCATAGTTGTATGTTCTTACTTAGTTTTATTCCTATCCCTCCTTACATGTTGGTTTTTATAGGCCATGTAGGCCTAGTCATTGCTTGCCTCAACTACCTCCTCAATGTTCTTGGTTTATGAGAAGGCTTGGCTTACTAATCGGGCCTCTAGGTGGTAAAGCTTTGACTTGATAAAGCCATTTACTACTCCCTTGTAGATGGCTAAGATGTGAGTTTTAGCACTAGGCTCTAGAATCTTGTTAAGTGTTGAGTTCCACCTTTGAATGAACTTTTTGACTAGTTCAAGTGGCCCCTACTTTACCTTTATCATTTAGTCCAATGTAGCATCTACCTCCAAGTTATATCTAAAGTAGTTGAAAACTTAGTTAATCAAGTCCTCAAGGAAAGAGGTGAAACCCCTAGTCAAGGTTTGGTATTAATCTAGAACCTTACCTTTGAGGAACATAGGGAAAATCCTCAATTGTATGTGGCCAAGCTTTCAAAAAGAGGCACTCAAACTAGAAGGTGACTAGATGTATGTTAGGATTCCCTTCACCATTGTATTTGGTGAAGTTTGAAATAGTCAAGCCTACATGTAAGGTTATTTGAGGTACAAAAAGGCTTATAGGATCATCTTGGTAGAAGTCTAGAACCTTGACTGTATGAGTTGTATTGGCCTTGAGATTTTGTAGCTCTTCATTAAGGCCTTGGATCATCTAGAAGGCTTGATCCAAGCCTTTACACATTTCCATGGCTACGGTATCTACACAAAAGGTTACGGTGTGAGCTAGGAGGCCTATGGCCTTACAATACATTGTTAGACTGAAGGGAGAGCTTGAGCCATCATGTTCATGGGTGGGCTGAATAGTGAAAAGGAAGTTTGTGCCAGTATCTAGGGCATAAAGGGGACAAATGGGATATGTGATCCTTAGATCACCTGAGATCCCACTGTGGACCCCACCTACATGAAAATTGAATTAGTGGTGGTTACAACCACTGATGGGGATCGCGCAAACTATGGGTAAGTGGAAAAAGACATGGAGAAGTGGAAGGTAGTTGGTTGTGACACCAATTGTGTTTGGTGCACTACAATAATAAGCATTGGTCCAAACATGGTTGGGTAAGGAAAAGGAAAGGATTGGGGAATCTATCCCATAGAGGAGGTGAGGGGGGTTGAAGTAGGAATTTTGGCTTTTGGAGTTGATTATTAGAAGAGTGTGCCACCCCCCACCCCCTCCCCAAAATGAGGTTCTCATATTTGGACTCAACCCCAAACTCATCCTTTTCTTCTTGTTGCTCATCCAAGTTAGCCTTCCCATCCTCTTCATCCATCTCAATTAGTTGAGATAGGATGCAAGCATAGGTTTCCATTATATGTATTTTATCATATGGGAAAGGAATGTAATACTTCTCATCACAATGTATGAGGTCATATCCCCTTTTGGCTTCTACTCCCATTCTTGAAATCAACATGCTAGCCTAAATATTGGTGTAAATGAAGTTATAATGATCTTTGTTTATTACTGAAAACTCAAGAATTCACCCCTTAAACCTTAGTGATTACCTACATTCCACTATAGCAAGGTCCTTGGGGTCATAGACTCTTATGGCCTATTGACCAAATCCGTTGTCAATGAAGTTAAATGGCAACACAATAGACTAGTTGAATGACATTTTCAAAGATATGGTTTTAAATTTTTTAGTATTTTTAGTAAAAATGTGGTTACTAGGATTATCCACTAGCGTAGTTGGTTATAATTGGAAAGGCAATTAGAAGCTATTGCTATGAAATACTGCATAGTAGACAAATGTGTACTATGTAGTAGATAGTGCAATTCACAACCAACTACGTTGAGTGGTGACAATGAAAAAGGTGGTTTTCTTAGTGAATGGAATTGGGTTTTTGGAATGGAAATGGGCTTCCGAAATGGAAGTGGGTTTTCAGAATGAAAATACATTTCCAAAATAAAAATGGATTTTTGAGGTAAACTACGCTAGTTCCTAGGAAACTAGAAACTGTCATGAAATTATAGTGAAAACACAATTTAATTATCACAACTATGGTAAAGTATGTGGAAAAAGGTTTGGCTAGAAAATGTTGGTCTTAATGGAATATGTTAGCAGGTTATAGAGTTGGAAATGTAATAAATTGGGTACTAGGAAAGGATTTGGAAAAGGGTTTGTAGCTAAGAATTTGGGTGAAGGACCTCCTTCTAGGAGCAAAAAATTGTTGCACCTAGAAAATTTGGATATTGAAACAAAAACCAGAATATCCCAAGAGCCAAAATAGTTTTAGCCTAGAATCCCACGGACATCTAAAAAATAGGATTCTAGGCACCCTGGACAATCTAGCCAATCACCCAGGGAATTACAAAAGTATCAACAAAAATGTAAATAGGAACATAAATGACAATGAAAATGTAAACATAAATGTAAACAAAAATGAAATTGTAGATTCAAAATGGAAAAAGACAAGGAAATGAAAATGTGAACTCAGATCTACACAAAAATGAACTACAAATTTATTGAAATGGAAAATAAAGTTGCAAGTTCAGAAAGTATAGATTTGTGTGCTAGGTGTACAAGAAGTCACTTGAAAAAGCTTAAAGTCTATTGGGGTCTATGATCTACACTTTAAACTCCATGATCCAGATGCTTCCTAGCCCTAGTTTCAAGCAAATCCTTACTAGCTTTCACCAAGATCTACAACTGTGGTTACATATGGTATTCCACCTTTAATGTAGTGGTACCATGTTGGGAATCTTTATGTGTGACTTAGATACTAGTTTTTGCCAAAGGGATTGTAAGGTTACAACAACTCTTGGCCGTAAAAAATGCCAAAAATGCTACTACTCAAGACAAGTTGGCCACTGGAATAAGATGTTCACTTTTGGTTTATATAGTCTATGGATTTTCTTATTTTGGGCTCTATACATTACTATCATGATTACTAACAAATTGATGTCTATTTCCAGGTGTTAATGGTTACAATTTTCAATGTATTTTCCATTTATAGTAAGTTTGGAATATGCCATAGCCACCAAAGCCCATCCATTTACTATAAATAGTAAATGGACTTTTGTGACTATGCTGACACCATCCCAACTATGCTAACCATAGTGGACTATGTTGAAGTTGTTGGAAATCATGGAAAATACTAAAAATTATGGGAAATGTTGGAAATTGTGGAAAATACTAGAAGCTATGGGAAATGTTATCTACACTGGCCATGCTGCAACTTCCAAAGTCGTAGGGTAGCTATGCTAGCTAGTATTGGAAAAACGGAAAATGAAAAATGGAAATGAAAATGAAAATGGAAATAGAAATGGAAAAAAAAAATGAAAATGGAAATAGAAATGGAAATGAAAATAGAAATTGAAATGGAAAATCCCAATGATTCTGACGTTGCATCTAGGCTATGTTTTTTGTGGTTACTACGCTAGGCTGAAAATGAGAATGAAAATCCAACATCATCTATATTGAGGGTAGATGGTTCCAATGTAGTTGAGGCTATGCCCCTACAAAAACCCATGAAAATGCTAATTTTGGCCATTCCCAAGGAATGTTTTGCCTTTTCAAGCCCAAATATAGACATGAGGTGACTTTTTCCACTTGGGAAATGAGGCAATAGCAACTTCTAAGGCATTTTTTAGCCCGAAAATCTAAATTATGAAAGATTGTAGCTCATGGACTAAAAATATTAAGTTTACAATAAAATCTTGCCTTAAGTTGAGAAATGAAGGTTAAATTTTTGGTGGTGTTTCACAACTAACTGGAAACATAACGGAAAATCACTAAAGATCTTAAAACATGAAAGGAATTTAATCATCAACTTCCTCTCTTAACTCCTTGATGGATTTGGTTAGAGACATCAGGTAGCTAGATAGTCAAACACAAGGGGTAACTGCAAATAAAAGTTAGCTAAACAAAAGCATCCATAGAGCAATAGTTATTATTGATAATCCAAACTAATCAACAAGATAAAATAACTAAAAATTCTACCACCACCCACTAAAGCCATCAAAGAAACTAAATAAATAATTGATACGCACCAACCAATGGTGATTGCATAAGTATCCAACTCATTATCAAAAGATGCTTCCTGCATAGTCATTACAAAATAACTGATGCTTACTAATTGATGTTACCCATGTAAGTGTCCACCTTACTACCAAGAGATGCTTCTCACATAGTCACCACCAAATTATTTATGTTTTCAAAGCCAAACGTTCAAATGTTAAATAATAAATAATAAACAAACAAACAAACAAATATATCCCTAGTTAATGGGAAGAAAAACCTAAATGGTTAGTAAATCCAAAAATTTCAAAGACCAAGAATCAATTTTTCAATTTTTTAAAGGTCAAACTAAGCCAAGACTAAAATATGTATTGTCACATCCCCATTCCCAAATGATGCTACTGACTAATGTAGATGATGTCTCTTCATAACAAGTGTTATTGTCATTTTAATAAGACCCAAAAGGGTAGTTGTAATTGAGACCCAAAAGGACATGTTGTAATAATAGACATGTCTCTTAAGGTAATTGTTGAGGGTTTGACCTAAGGCATGTATACCTGGGGTTAGAGGTTGTGCCAACATGGAATGGCACAGCCTATACAGGCAAGTCATGGAGTGGTAGAGCTGATATAGGCATGTCACAAGAAGCTAGGTGAAGTTAGATAGGAAGTGGACTAGCCATTCCTTCTCGCTGGGGTATAGGCCTAACCATGGTGGCAATGCTGGATTGCCTCTAAGGGATAGATACCAAAGGAAGAAAACCCCAAGGAATACTCTCAAAGCATGATCCAGATATGCAATTCCATATCAATAAAGCATTCTTTTCTTTCTCTTTCTATATTTTTCTAGTTATTTCCTTTATACATAATGTTGAATATCACATATAGTTCACATTTAATATATTTTCTTGGTACGCATAATGTCTAATATATTGTATATTTGACATTTTCCATGACATACGAGGACGGGATGTCACATGTATTTTGCCGAATGTCTGAAAATGTCAAAAAAGTACTAAAAAAAAAAGAATCTAAGTTCTTTTAAGTCATTCTAAGCTATTACAAATTCTAGAATGTCATTTTTTATCATTTTCAACACTTTAGACCTTATGGAAATTCCTAAAAGCTATGTTTTTTTCCAATTTCTTAATTTTCCATTGTCCATAGATTAGAAATCTCTTTGCAAGCATTGCTTGGTATCACATGACATATCCAAACATGATATCACCTATTCTTCATGATCTCAAGATGGGATCACTATGAACTAAAAAGATATCCTTAGGATCTACATTGACATGTTAAACAACTTCATCTTCTAGGCCATCAATGCCTTGCACCATTTTGAGGATAAAAAATGAGAAAAAAAGCTCAAAATCCTAATTCAATGGGTGAAATTTTGGAAAAAATCAAAATAAATGTAAAATGCAGTTAAAAGTGAGCAAAACTTGGTAAAACTTGGTCAAAACACTGACAAACATTCCATGGATGAAATCAAATATCAAAAAATTTTAAAAATTTTAATAATAATAATAATAATATTTAGATCTAGAAATTCAAGAATTTTAACATATATTTATTAAACAAAATTTACTAAAAATCATTAACATGAACAAAATACTAAATTACCCTACTTAAATTGACAACATTGCAAAAAGTATCCTTGCATCGCTTTGGTCTCCCAAACAAGCTCCAAATCCTAGGCAAAACTATAGGTCAATTATAGAATCTAATAAGCTGTGAAACTATGGCTTACCAAGGATTCTATTTAATAGCACAAACCTAGATCTAGTTCCTCTATCTTTCATATGTCAACTATGTTATTGAATTATCTCTCCTAGGATAGTTGCTAGGTATATATTCTTGCAAGGGTTTGGCAATGTTGGGTAAAGGAAGCTCTCATCAGAAAAACTTAATTAAAAATAAATTCTAATTCTAAAAACATTTTAAATTTCTTTTCTAACATGGATTGATGCTCAATGTTGGCCTAATAGGCCTCTCCTATGACAAAGTAAATAGCTATGACCAAGCCCAAGTTGATAGCTATGTCTTAGCCTAAGCTAATATCAAGATCTAACAAGAAAAAATAACTAATGAAAAGGCTAGCATGACATCCTCTAACACTTAACCAAAATTAAAATTAAAAATTAAAATAATATGTTAAAAAATAATTTAAAAATACAAAGTATCCAAATAAAACATCCCAAAATCAAAATAGTGCCCCATGTGCTGATGACCGAAAGGATTCTTGTGGATTTTTACATACTTTACAATGTTTTCTATTTTATGTTTTATCTTTATTAATATTTTTGTATGCTAATAAATGGTAATAAAATTAATATATAAAAATAGAAAGATGAGAACCAACATAAATATAAGAGAAGATACTAGTAAAAATAAAAATTAAAGATAAGAACTAAATAGATTGAAATAGCATGTGATCAGTTAAAGAATTAATGTCTATTTCTTACTTTTCAACTTTTTTGTTGAATTTTATAGTTTGATACTATGATGGATTAAATGTAATAAGTTTAATAAATGGTATAGTGTTCAACTCTCCAAATCTTATGTCCACAAGCTCATAGTCTAAAATATATCATGCATTTGAAGCCTAAGGATTTTAAAAATCAATAGATGTAGAGGCTTCAGTAGTTTCATTAAAGATAATGTTTTGTTGTTAATCCAAGTGAGTTACATAAGTAAATTTTCTAATGAATAGTGGATGAAATAGCATAGTAATGGGCTAACCATGACCTACCAAGAATGACATTAATTCCTAAACGATTACACATGATCATAAATACACTCTAATATTTTTTATGATAGTCCACAAGATCACATTTGGAACTAACATCATCATCTACATGAACCAAAGGTAGTATGTATTTCTTATGTAGTTTGATGGCGATTTATACTAGAACCTTGCAAACTAATCTTGTAGCTACATTCATCTTGGTATTTTCTCTATGAAACACAAAGAAGTCTATGTCATAACATGAAGTATGTAAAATAGAAAAAATTACTTTTAATTGAGATGGAAAATCAACTAGAACTATTCGCTTCTTAAGCATCTTCCAAAGAGCCAAAGAATGTTTCTTAGCAATTGACTAAGATCGAAGATGGATTGGTGTCCTTTGATTTGATGACCATAGTCATCTACTTTAAAGCTTTATTTTCAAGTTAAAAGGTCTTTTGTAATGATGCAAGGATAACAAAAAATTAGTATTGATTTAAATGGGAAGTTGAAGTAGATTAAGTTAAAGTTAACTTAGTATGAAAAGTTACCTTCTTGTTGGTTCTAGATAACTATTTTTATATTTTTGCAAACAATATATCATTATTTTTATCAATTAACCATGAGTATTACTATTTCATTGTTAAAATACAAATTTCAAATAAGGATAAAATAGAAAATGTAGTGGTACTAGCTAGAATAGATGGATAAGAAATGAAATGAAGGGTAGACTACAAATGATAATATTATGGTAGGAAATTTGAAAAGACAAGAGTCTCATTTACAAGTGATAGTAGGCTAGAAAGAGGATACTCTAAAAAGGAATTAAGATTAAAGAAAGATTTAAAAAGTAGTAAGGTGTAACTCCACCATAAATGGAGCTCTCTAGATGTTACTTTCCTATTGATGAATATTTATTTGCTAAAAAATTGGTGATGATGGCCAATTCACTACAAAAAGAGGACTGGATGAATAGGCTATTGAGGATATGATGAAACTTATTTAGGATAACTATTGATAAAAAAATTCTTTCCTTAGCATCTAGTTTTGTTATTCCTTCACTTCGAATGCTTAGATTGTTGAAATACTAGATCAAAAGTACTAATGTTTCAACTTCAAAATTGTCAAAAGCTAAAATTATTGGTGATTATGAGTTGTGATATATAACCAAAAGTTATAGTATTATATCAAAAGTTATAACATCACTAAAAATAGAGAAATATTTTTTTCTAAGGATACCATAACTTCACCATGATTCATCACCTAGAAAAACCTAGAAAATTAGGATTCTTAAGCTTACCATAACTATACCATGAGTCATGGTAAATTTACATTATTTACAACATTCACCTTAAGGCAACCATGGGTCCTAGTTGACATCATGATTTTGCCATGAGTCATGGTCAACAAAAAATTAATAACTACAATATCATAGCCTAACCAAAAGTCAAGGTCTAAATTTTATGAATATCTTAAATTTTCAAATCAGAATTAAATGAATTTTATATGAATGGGTTCACCTTAAGGAGTTGTTAAATCTAGAATAATGATATTTGGTGAACTAACTCATGATTACTAATCAATTTAATTGAATTTAATTATGGTTATTCAACTTCAATCCTAATGACAAAATCATGTGAATTGATGATGAATTGACAAAAATGTACAATTAACAATAGTATCACTTTAAAATCAAACCAAACATGTTTGGATAATTTATGCATTTTATGATTAACTATATGTTAATGTTTGTATAGATAAATATTTTAGTGGTACCAAAAATGTATTTTGACAAGTGGGATCCATATTCCAATCTTGTTCTAAGGAGCTTTTCTATGGATTTCCTCAACATGAAAGTGTATTGATCCTTGTTGAATATGTTCCTTATAGGTTTCGCTAGAAGCTTTGGAGGAGGCCAAGTGGAAGTTGGTAGAATGATTAATGTTATGTGAAAACTGATTCTTTTATGTTTTTATAATGTTTTGTTATCCATGTTATGGGTTTTTATTTTTGGCTATGAAACTAGAATTTTCATTAATCTCTGATTCATGTTGTAATGGCCTAAGGGGGCATTTATGTGCTATAGTGAATTCAAAGTTATTAAGTTTCTAAGTATTATATACTTTTATGGATTGATAAGCATTTAAGTTGTTTAAGAACCTATTAAGAAATTAAGTTTCATTTTAGACACATTTTAAGTCATTTTTATAAATTATCTATGCTTAATTTTGTGGTATGACAACTTTCTTCTTCTATCATTAGATTTTCTTATAAGTTTGATGAGTGGTGAGGTACCCCTACACTCAACTCTACGAATACAAGCGTTTCACGCATGATCCGGTCGAACTCCGCAGACGGACTAGTTTTGGTATCTAAATAGTTATCCTTAGGTCGCAGTTTGTTGTCTTCCCACATGGACTAGTATTAGCTTTGTCATGTATG
This sequence comes from Gnetum montanum, assembly GCA_015680685.1. Lineage (NCBI taxonomy): Eukaryota > Viridiplantae > Streptophyta > Gnetopsida > Gnetales > Gnetaceae > Gnetum > Gnetum montanum. Next base: position 290,390 of record MNCI01027688.1, read on the forward strand.
GTTTAGTTCAAAGTGAGGTGTATGATGTGTTTCTACACTAACGCTACTCCTGGGTGTAATGGAAAATGATATTAACTAAGCTAAGGGAGAGAGAAGGTGAGAGAGAATCTAAGCTAGCCTAAGTGCGATGAGCATCCATTCCTCAATCATCCGCACACATCTTGGACCTCGTGCACGGCTACCACTGGGATTACCAAGCGCAGATCCTAGGTACACTATTGGGTTACCAAGTAGTCACACTTAAATGCTCATGATTAAGTCGTGCTCATTCTGCATTACTAGGAGATAAGGGTAGAGAGATATTTGCTAAGAAAGTAATGAATAACAATAACAATAACAATTAATTAATTAAATAATTAAGCTAAGTGGATGCTGCAATGATGAAGTAATCTCAATCTTTATTGTCGATCATGTGCATGTCCAAGTACGTCACACTTGAATAAGGATGATGTACAATTACAATCATCACACTGCGGGCATGCACTGGGAGAAAGGGTTGAGAGGAAAAACTGACAAAAATTCCCTACTTTAACACTAAGAGCTAAAATCAAAACTTAACACACCGAACTCCAATCTACCTACATCTTATTTATAGATGAAAAGATAGGCTGCAATATCGCAAACATGATATCACGACTGCTGCAATATCATGGCTGTGATAGCATGGCCAGCAAATTCATAACTCATCATACCCACACAATTCAATGAAAACTCGTCCTTGAGTTAAAGTGAGAACAAGCTTCATTGATTACATAGTGGATAGGTATGGGATTATTAACTGACTAGAATGGATTCATGCCGTAGTATGGAATCAAAACAAAATTGAGACACAAGACGAAAAACACAAAAGAAAATCCTATAACTACAAGATTGGGTGGAACTCATGTAGTTCCTAGTGGTGGTGGCTCCTCCATGGCTATCTTTCCTTTGTCTTGCACTCCAGGTCTTGGGATTCGAGGGCATTGAAGTATGGCCTAGATTTTCTCCTCTTGTAAGGCCTTGAGTGCCTTGGCATGCGTGTAAGTTTGCGCTTGTGCCATAGAGGCATCCCAATCAGTCTTCTCTTTTTCTTCTGCCACCCTTTTATTCTCTGTTAATAGTTTATTAGGTTGCTCAATTCTAAAAGTGTCCAACTAGTTCTGAGCAACCTTTGGCCCTGTATTCAGAAGGTTTAATACTTCCGAAATGTCTTGAACAGAGAAATCAATAGTCACCACAAATGTTAACTATGGTGCCTTATTCTTTGTTGTGCCAAAATTGGTACATTTCCCCTAAGTACTAGGTACTACTTTCAAAGAGCTTAGGCCATAATGGGGACCCTTTGAGGTGATCCCTACTGGCCTTCAGAGCAAATTCTGTGAAAGGTCCAAAGTTTAATTCCATGATCACTATAGTGAATATGGACCTTTCATGGATGGTCTAGACACAATCCTGGGGCAACATGAGATATTGTCCCTATTTAGACACAGCAGTAGCTCCTCCTTCCGCCTGCCTTGATTGCATAGTAGTAGGGTCTTCTTGGTGGATACTAAATGATTATTCCTCCTGCTCTACATGTTGTTCAGCAGGAACTTGTCCTTCACCTCTCCTAGGTTTTTTTATCGCACCTTAAGCAAGACCTTCCTATTGTCTATATTTCAAGGCCATCTACAATCACACGAGGCCAATCATTAGTAAGGTTATTACCAAAGTTAGGTTATACCTTACTACTTACCTTAATAGATTTACTTTATTTCAGTTTGATGTTAATTATTGGAAGAACATGTCCCCGAACGATTATAATGTTGAGTCCTCTTTGCTTAGGTGGTTTCCAAATTTAATTTTCTAGTATAGCTAAGGGGATGAAATTTTTTTTGACACATTCTATTCTTAATTTTACAACTAATTACCCTTAAAGATGTCCTTCGGGCGATGATGAATTTCAAAAAATTTCAAATAATTTATGCGCTATTCAGTGTGTGGCCCTCCTCCACAACTAAGCTGAACACTCTAGGTTCAAGTAGGTTTAGACAAAACGAAAATCAGAGTACTAGCAAGCAAGATATAGGTATAAAAGCAAGGGTCTCATAATCACAAGTCATAGAGAAAAATTCAAAAAACTCCCCGGTGTGAATAGTGGAAAATGATGGTAAGTGTTGCGGGGGTGGGGGGGGGTGGTTCACGTATATTTTCATTGAAGTTAGGGCACTTAGAGAATGTACTAAACTTTTAATATATATATATATATATATATATATATAAATTAAACGATGTAAACTAAGGACATCTGGATGATTGTTAAAGGGTTCCAGGATAATTCAACTAGTTCTGAAGGCACCAAAATTATGATGATGTGGAAATTATCAATAAGGACCTTGGATGGTAGAGAAAAAGGGTATGTGATGGTTCATAGGAATGTTGAATCGGAGGGATAGTAATAAGAGAAAGAAAATAGTTGGCAATATGCTAAGGGTAATAAATGGTGTGTGGAAGATGGGTTATGAGTGCAAATTACAAAAATTACACAAGTGGGTCCTCCCTAAAGCCGGTTCCAAACTTTAATGCCCTTGCATAACCAGACTTAAAAGTGTCCATGGGCACTTGAAGGGTTAAATGTAATCCGCACTGGTTCCACAAAACACACACATGTAAATATCATCAGGATGAGGTAAGAATTCTATGCTATACGAGACACGAGCTATAATTACATGGATAATGAGATGAGGCGGGGTATAGAATGGATTGTAGAGATTGAGACATGAGGTAACTAACCCAAGGCATAATGAATCCTGCATGTAAAGCATGATTAATGTGTCATTAACCAGTCGTTCCAAGATCAGCACCAAGTCCATTCCTTTGATCAGTGACACTGCATTGTTTCATCCCATGATGAGCAACTATGAGAGTACCAGAACAACAAGGCGTACGATCACTTGGAATTTTGTTCAAGGGAGGAATGATTTTTGTTTTGTGGAACTTCCTTTTTTTTTCTCTTTTTTTTCGATTGCTAAATCCAGAGAAGCTGCCAACCTTTAGGCATGGATGCATGTCTTTCCAATGGGATCCCCTAGAACAACATTGGATTTTTAAGTGCCTTTTGATTACTCTTACTCCCATTTTTCATTAGATCTACAAGGATCTTAGTACAACCACATTGCATGACAACTCCCACAGACGTCACCAAAGAGAATCCACAAGTCCCCTTGATGTCACACCCTAATCATTCCCTCTTGGTCCATCCTTCTTCATTCTGGGTACAATGAACACAAAATTAATTTTAAGTTTTTAAAAATGTCAAGAATATCATTGTACCCTCAATCAGAACCTCTTATTTGTAGAATGGATGAGTGGGTGTAATGGGCTCACTGTCCACATAATTGATCACTCAAGACTCAATAACATAGAATACACCTCAACCAACGAGCCACATGAGTGTTTTATTCGTAGACAATATTACTTATAAAAACATAAAAAGACAAAAAGACAAAAAGATAAAACAAGAAATTGAAAAATGAAAAACTGGAAAACAAAAAGTTGTAAAATTAAAAAAAAATGAAAAATATTTACTAATCTTTCTTGTTATTAAAATGGGGGATATCCCCCATAACTAAATGGTTGAGGATGGCAAAGATTAATAAATGAAAGATGAGGATCCTTGCATGTTGGAAATATTGGGACCTGGTCATACTTACCCCATGGGGGTTCACACACCTGATTATAGTAAGCATAGTAGGGCAATTTATAAGATGTAGTTTCCGGATAATGAGTTGACCCACTATGATAATTGAGACCGTTAGATGGTATGCAAGGATCAAGATGTTTCCCTCCATGGCTATATTCATTGGGTCGTATGGTTTTTGGAGTGTTAATTGGTGGCCTTGATGAAGTTACGTGAGGCATTAGGTTTGAAGACAAGGATGCATCACAGTGTTGGACTTGTGTTGAGTTGGAGGATGCAATGGCCTTGGAATTGTGTTGTCCCTTCCTAGGGTCATTTCTAAAGAAGGGACGCCTTCGATGTTGCTAAGGTCTCTCACTACTGTTGGCAATAGTAGCACAAGTAATGTTTGGGGGTTATTGTTGTGGTGTAGACACCTTAGGAATAGTTGATGGCGATGTAGAAGGAGGGAAAGTATGAGAATTTTGAAAATTAGGAGAAGTGTAAGGTGCACAAGGCAGTGGTTGTGTTGAGGACATGGGTTGCTAATATTGAGAAGAATGATAATGCAGTGAGATAGAGTATGTTGGCCCAGTTGGAGAAACAGGGTATTGGACTAGATAAGCATTTGGATTTGGATGATATGAAGGGTGTCTCCAGTTTAGGGTTGCCTTCCCCCACGATTGGGATTGTTGCCATTGTGATCGAATACAGTATTTCTGTACGAATTTGAGATGTAATGTGCTTCCCCATTGCTCATATAAATGTAATAAGATTCGACATTGGCCCTTGGGGTGATCATATTGGCAAATGTTGCATTCATATGTGTGATTGGCAATTGAGCTCTTATTTTCCTTATCCCTTCTTTCCAATTGTCTAATGATACTTTGTCCTGCTTCTCGGGTTGTCAAAACTCTATTTCCAATGATATCAATATATTCTCCACACTTTTTATGCATCCATTCCGACATCTTATTAATCTTTGCCTCAACTTCCTCTAACGATTGTTGTACTGGCAAAGATGATTCTTTCCCCTTATGGTAGGTTGATTTCTCCTTTTTGTGATTATGGACCTTTGTTAAGTTGAGATTTTGGTCCCGTTGATGTTTTTCAACACTCTCCCATCTAGCCATTTCTCCTTCTTCTCTTGCTACCTACTTAATAAGCTCTTGGAATTGATGGGTTTGTAGTTCTTATAGTTGACCTTGGGCATACATTCCTAGGGTCTCTCTTGTTTCATCACGAAGCCCATCAATGATATGATACATTAGTCTTTCCTCAGAGAACTCATGGCCTAGACAGTTGTTTAATAGTGCATAATATCTTTCTAAGGCCATGTCCAAGGGTTCATGTTGTGCTTGTTTCCACTCTTGGATTTGTTTCCTCAAGGCCGACACTCTTGCATAGTTTTGATATCTTTCATTAAATGGCTCTACCATTGTTGGCCAACGTCATATTGAATTTGGTTTTAACGATCTATACCATACTTTTGCTTGGCCAACGAGTGTCATAGGGAACAGCTTGAGTTTTTTGCCAACTGTTATCAATGTTGTTCCATGTGCAGGCATCGTAGAAGGCTTGTAAATGTTGATGCAAATCTAAGTCATAGCCTCCTAAGAAATTAGGGAAGTTGTTTCAATCAAGCCTGGGTAGATGGCTCTCTTTACGATGCCTACAAGAGATTTGAACAACCTCTTGTATTTGCCTTAGGCTTGTAGTGGCCAGTAGGGGTTCATCATCATCAAGTAAGTTATGCTTTCGTGTGTTTGACAATGTTGCCTTCGTTTATGTTTATAAGAAACCTCCACTTCGAATTGCGTACTCCAACCTTCATTGTCAAATAATTTGTTGGTTCTCCAATGAATTGCCTCGCTAGATGTGGCATTATCATAGTCTTGTAGGAGAGGCATGATTGTGAAACTATGTGTGAATTCGTATGGGACTTTTTGTAATTATTTCTTCTTAAAAGATATATCATTAATTCCTATACAACAACCTTTTATGATATAACTAATCTAGATAACTAGCACTGTCCCCGGCAGCAGCCTCAATGATGAGTGGCGAGGTACCCCTACACTCAACCATACGAATACAAGCGTTTCATGCACGATCCGATTGAACTCCACAGATGGACTAGTTGTGGTATCTAAATAGTTATCCTTAGGTCATAGTTCATTGTCTTCGCACCTAGACTAGTATTAGCTTTGTCACGTATGGTTTAGTCCAGAGTGAGGTGTATGATGTGTTTCTACATTAACGCTACTCCTGGGTGTAATGGAAAATTATATTAACTAAGCTAAGGGAGAGAGAGGGTGAGAGAGAATCTAAGCTAGCCTAAGTGCGATTAGCATCCATTCCTCAATCATCTGTACACATCTTGGACCTCATGCATGACTACCACTTGGATTACCAAGCGCAGATCCTACGTACACTACCAAGTTACCAAGTAGTCACACTTAAATGCTCGTGATTAAGTCGTATTCATTCCACGTTACTAGGAGATAAGCATAGAGAGATATTAGCTAAGAAAGCAATGAATAACAATAACAATAACAATTAATTAATTAAATAATTAAGCTAAGTGGATGCTGCAATGATGAAGTAATCTTGATCTTTATTGTCGGTCATGTGCGTGTCCAAGTAGGTCACACTCAAATAAGGATGTTGTACAATTACAATCATCACACTGCGGACATGCACTAGGAGAAAGGGTTGAGAGGAAAAACTGATAGAAAGTTCCTACTTTAACACTAAGAGCTAAAATCAAAACTTAACACACTGAACTCCAATCTGCCTACCTCTTATTTATAGATGAGGAGACAGGCTATGATATCGCGTACGTGATATTGCATCGATTGTAAAATCGCGTACGTGATATCGCGTAAGCTGCGATATCACAGCTGCAAATTCATGACTCATCAAAGTTGCTTCTGGGTCTTGACATAATAGTGATATCCAAATATCTTCATGTGAGAAATGTTCAGAATTTTGTTATACAATACTTTATATGGTGATTTGTATTTGTTTCTACTATTAACAACTTTCTTTGTGTTGTATGTGATCATGGTTATGGACATACTCCAAGATTCATTTGAGCGATAGGAATTTTTTTGGAGACATCTTGTCATACTTTGAAGTGTTTTATCTTTCATTTTAGTAATATCATTGGATTGAGGATTGTTGACACATGTTTTTTTATGAAAACTTACTTATTTGACACAAAAATCTTTGAAGATGTTCAAAAATTCTACACCTCCATCTAACCTTATGGATTTGGTTGTATAGTTCATGGTGTTTTGAATCAAATTATGAAACTCCATGAATTTTATGAATGCATCATCTTTGGTTCATAAATTATAGGTCCAAGTGTCTCTAGAGTACTTATCTATTATTACCAATTAGCTCCTTCAATTGAGATTGTTAGCATAGGTCTAACAATGCCTACATGTAATAGTTCTAAAGGCTTCCATTTTCTCTACATGAGAGCTATATGAGAGAAATTACTTGATTTCCTTTTATGCAAATTTCAAATTTTTCATTGGATACTTTCTTTATTTTAATATTAAGTTATTCATTTAATTTTTCCATGCCATAAAGTGGTGTTACATCCCTTCCAAATACATTAGGTATGACCTTATCAATATGATTTATACATTACATGTGTAGTCTCGATGGATTATTGGAGACAAGTGATGAGTGGCACGGTACCCCTACACTCAACCATACAAATATGATCGTTTCATGCATGATTCAGTCGAACTCCATAGATGGGCTAGTTATGGTATCTAGATAGTTACTCGCTGATCGTAGTTCGTTGTCTTCCCATCTGGACTAGTATTTGCTTTGTCACGTATGGTTTAGTCCAGAGTGAGGTGTATGATGTAGTTTCTAACCTAGTGCTACTCCTAGAGGCAATGGAAAATAACTTTAATTAAGCTAGGAGGAAAAGGGAGAGAGAATATAAGCTAGCCTAAGTACAATGAGCATCTATTCCTTAATCATCCATATACATCTTGGACCTCGTGGACAACTACTACTGGGATTACCAAGCACAGATCCTAGGTACGCTATTGGGATTACCAAGTAGTCACACTTAAATGCTCATGATTAAGTCGTACTCATTCCATGTTTTTTAGGAGTTTAGGGTGAAGAGATATTAACTACAAAAGCAATAAATAACAATAACAATTAAATAATTAAACTAAGTGAATGCTGCAATGATGAAGTAATCTCAATCTTTATTTCCAGTCATGTGTGTGTCCAAGTATGTCACAATCGAATAAATGTGCCGTACAATTACAATCATCACACTGTGGCATGCACTGGGGGAAAAGAGTTGAGAGGAAAAAATGACAAAAAGACTCTACTCTAACACTAAAATGACTATTGAATTTCTTGTGCATCCCATTGTGTATTTATAGGCTCACATGAGAACCACAATATCACGTATATGATAACGCATGTTAGGCCACGATATCATAGGTGTAATATGGACTCATCAGATATCAAGGGTCTGATAATAGGGGTCCAATAATAGGGGTCCAATATTAACACCTAGTTAACAAGCATCTGATATCAAGGGTTCGATATCAACACTTGACAAACCACAATTCATCATACCCCCACGACTGAATAAAAAATTTTCCTCGACTTAAGCATAATGAGAACAAGTCCAATTGATTACACAATGGATAGTTATGGGATTATTGACTAACTAGAAATTATTCATGCCACAGTGTGGGATTGAACAAAACAAAATTGGGACATAGACACAAAATTACAAAATTTATTGGAACTCATGTGGTTCCAGATGGTAGTGGTTCCTCCATGGATGCCTTTCCTTTGTCCTACACTCCAAGCTTCTGAGATTAATACCATTGAAGAAGCACTTGATGTTTCTTCTCTTCTATCCAAGGATTATGAACCATCCATGCTGATGTTCCAATGTTTGATGGAGTTGGCACTTCCCATGGACACAACAGCTGTAGGAACACTTGATTGGCCTTAACATGCCATGCCACAAATAGTTGTTGTTCCTCTTCATAGGCTTAGGCTCTGACCTCTCCACCTTTTGCTTGGCTAGATTGTGCAGTGACAGGAGGTCCCTGATGGATGCTGAATGATTGTGCCTCCTGCTCTGCATGTTCTGCATGAGGTCCTTGGTCTCTACCTTCCCCTGGGCATTTAGTTGCACCTTGAGAAGGTCCTACTTGTTGTCCTCTTTTAGGGGACATCTATAATCACACAAAGATCAATTGTTAGTAAGATTATTGAAAAAAGTTCAATTATTTCATACCTTACTTATTGCCTTTAGTAAATGTTGAATTCTTTACTCAGTGTGATTTTAGAGTAGAAATTTTTTCAAGGAAGTTTCCCTAAAAGTTTAATGTCGAACCTGGTTTGTTTAGGTCACACATCAAAGGACACATAATGGTTTTGAGGAACATTTGATAAAATGATGACAAAGGAAAGAATAGATTTGGCAATGAAGTGCCCAAAGGGTATAAAATGATGTGGTGGTGTGCAACAAGTACAAATTACAAAAGTCAAGCAAGTGGGTCCTCCCCAAAGTAGGTTCCTACATATAATGCCCTTATGTAACCACACCTCAAAATATCCATAGGTACTATAAGGGTTAAATGTAATCCACACCAATTTTACAAAACACACACATGTAGATACCACTATGATGAGGTATGAATCCAATGCTACATAAGACACGAGTCACAAATACATGAACAGAAAAATGAGGTGAATTATAGAAGGGATTACAAAGATTGGGACATGAGGTAACTAGCCCAGGGCACAATGAGTCTTGAGTGTAGGGCATGATTAATGTGTCATTAACCTGTTGCTCCAAAATCAAGACCAAGTCCATTCCTTCGATCAGTGACATTGCATTGTTTCATCCCATGGTGGACATTCATAAGAGCACCATGATAGCAAGGTGTACGATCACTTGGCATTTTGTGCAATGGAGTGATTGGGAATTTGCAGCACACTTTTCTTGATCTTTTTTTCACTTTCTACTTGGCCGCTTTAGCACACTTTTTTTTTTCTCTCTCTCTCTTTTTGAATGCTTAATCTAGAGAAGTTGCCTACCTTTGGGCATGGGTGCATGTCTTTCTAGTGGGACCCCCTAGAATGGCATTGAGTTTCCTTGACTGAGTGCCTTTTGATTACTCTTACTCCCATTTTTCATTAGATCTACAAGGATCTTAGTATAACCAAGCTGCATGATAACTCCCATGGATGTCACCAAAGAGAATCCACAAGTTCCCTTGATGTCACACCCTGGTCATTCCTGCTTAGTCCATCCTTCTTCTCTCTAGGTGTAATGAACACAAGATTACTTTAAGTTTTAATGATGTCAAGAACATCATCATACCCAGAGTAGAACCTCTTATTAATAGAATGGTTGGTTGGATGTGATGGGCTCACTGTCCAAGTAATTAGTCACCTAAGACTTGATAGTACAAAACAAAACCTCAACCAACAAGTCACATGAGTGTTTATTCATAGATGAGATTACTCATAAAAAGATAAAAAGATAAAACAATAAATAAAAAGATGAAACAACCAATAAAAAGATAAAATCAAAAAATTGAAAGATGAAAAACTGGAAAACAAAAAATTGTAAAATTAAAGAAAAGGAAAAACATTTATTAATTCTATTTGTTAGAATGGGGGATATCCCCCATAACTGAACCTTTGATCATGGCGAGAATTAATAAATTGAAAGTATGGATCCATGCATATTGGAAATGTTGGGGATTGATCATATCCCAACCACTGGGTGTCTTTTGATGTGATGGTTGGAATGTACCCATATTGGGATTCACACACTCGACCATAATAGACATAGTGGGGTAGGTTATATGATGGGGTCATAGGATAAGAAGCTACCCCACTATGGCACCCTTTATTGTAAGATGGCATGCAAGGATCAATGTGTCCCCTCCATGGTTATATTCATTAGGCCACATAGTTGTTGGAGTATTGATTGATGGCCCTGATAAAGTAACACAAGGTGTTGAATTCAAGGAGAAGGATGCATCACAATGTGGAACTTCTGCTGAGTGGGAGGACGCAGTGGTCACAGAATTGTGCTATCTCTTTCTTTGGTCATGCCTAAAGAAAGGACACTTTCAACCTTGTGAACAATTCCCACTATGGTTGATAGTAGAAGCACAAGTAACGTGCATGGGTTGATGTTGTGGTGCAAATCCTTCAGGTACAATTGGTGGCAATGTAGAAGGAGGTGAAGGATGAGAATTTTGAAATTGAGGAGAAGTATAATGTACATGAGGTGGTGGTCCTATTGAGAAGCATATGGGTTGATAGTATTGAGGAGAATAATAATAATGTGGTGAGGTAGAAGATGTTAACCAAGTTGGAGAAACAGTATGTTAAACTTAATAAGCACTTAGGTTTGGATGGTATGAAGGGTGTAACCAGTTTGGGGATGGCCTCCCCCATGACTGGGATTGTGGCCACTGTGATTGAACACAATATTTCTGCATGAACTTTGGATGTAACATTCTTCCCCAATGCTCATGTAGATGTGACAAGATTCGGCATTGGCCCTTGGGGTGATCATACAGGAAACTGTTACATTGATACGTATGATTAGTAGTTAAGTTCTTATTCTCTTCAACCCTTCTTTCCAATCATCCAAAGGTGTTTTGTCCTGTTTCTTGGGTTTTCATAACTCTATCTCCAATAATGTTGGCATATTCTTCACATTTTTCATGTATCCATTCCATCATCCTATTGATCTTTGCCTCAATTTCATCTAATGATTATAGTACTAGCAAAGATGGTTCCACCTCCTTGTGGTGAGTTGATTTATCCTCTTCATAATCATGGGCCCTTGTTGATTTTTGGGCCTGTTGAGATTTTTCAGCATTTTCCCATTTAGCCATTTCTTCTTCTTCTTCTTTTGCTATTCACTTAATAAGCTCTTGGAGTTGATGGGTTTGTAACTCGTATAGTTAACCTCAGTCATACATCCCTAGGGTCTCCCTTGTTTCATTACGAAGCCCATCTATGATATGGTACATTAGCCTTTCCTTGGAGAACCCATGGCCTAGGCAGTTGTTTAATAGTTCATAATATCTTTCTAAGGCCATGTCCAAGGGTTCATGTTGCACTTGTTTCCACTCTCAGATTTGTCTCCTCAAGGCTAACACTCTCACATAGGTTTGATATCTTTCATTAAATAGTTCTACCATTGTTAGCCAACATCATATTAATTTTGGTTCTAACGACCTATACCATACTTTTGTGTGGCCAACAAGTGTCATAGGAAAGAGATTAATTTTTTTCCCCCCATTATCAACATTTTTCCATACAAAGGCATCATAGAAGGCTTGTAGATGATGTTGCAGAACTAAATCATATCCTCCAAAAAACTTAGGAAGGTTATTTAAGTCAAGCCTAGGTAGACGGATTTCCTTGCAATGCTTGTGGGATATTTGAATGGCCTCTTGTATAGACATTAGGCTCTTAGTGGCCAACAGGGGTTCATCATCACTAAGTGGGTTATGAGTTTGTGCGTTGGGACAATGTTTTCCTTGTTCATGTTGGTGTTCTTAATTTTCTTTGTGAGCTCGATTTTTAGTTTTACGTCGATCCCTTGAAAGATAGTCATCTATGTCACAATCTAACGTTGAAGGAGTAGAGGAAAAGAAAGAACTGAAAAACTTGTCCTAACTTTTGTGAGTTTTCCAATCATTCCCTAACAGATTCTTGTTAGTTATTGAGAAGGTCCTAGGCCTTTCAGGCCTCCTTGTTCTATGGGTTTTCCCCTCTTTACTAGAGGTGTCAGAGTTGATTAACAAGAATTCTTGAGTATCGTTGGGATAATCATGAACATATGAAATTCTTGCATAAGGTTGAGTACTCCAAACTTTATCTTCATCATATATTTCATTGGTCCTCTAATGAATTGCCTGACTAGTTGTGGTGTTAACATAGTCTTGTGAGAGAGACATTAATTGAATTTAATTGAATTTCTTTTTTGAATTTAATTGCCTCACTAGTGTGTGACTTAATTGAATTTAATTTAATTTCTTTTTTGAAGGATATATTGTTAATACTCATTACAGTGATCTTGTATGATATAAATAATCTAAATAACTAACATCGTCCCCGGCAACGGCACCAATGATGAGTCGCTAGGTACCCCTACATTCAACCATATGAATATGAGCATTTCACGCACAATCTAGTCGAACTCCGTAGACTGGCTAGTTGTGGTATCTAGATAGTTAATCGCTAATTACAATTCGCTATCTTCCCACCTGGACTAGTATTTTCTTTATCACATATGGTTTAGTCCAAAGTGAGGTGTATGATGTAGTTTCTAACCTAGTGCTACTCTTGGAGGCAATGGAAAATAACTTTAATTAAGCTAGGAGGAAAAGGGAGAGAGAATCTAAGCTAGCCTAAGTGCGATGAGCATCCATTCCTTAATCATCTGTACACATCTTGGACCTCATTCATGACTACTACTAGGATTACCAAGCATAGATCCTAGGTACGCTGCTGGGATTACCAAGTAGTCACACTTAAATACTCATGATTAATTCATACTCATTCCACATTTAAGGAGTTTAGGATGAAGAGATACTAACTACGAAAGAAATAAATAACAATAATAGTTAAATAATTAAACTAAGTGAATACTGCAATGATGAAGTAATCTCGATCTTTATTTCTGGTCATGTGCATGTCCAAGTATGTCACACTTGAATAAAGGTGTCGTACAATTACAATCATCACACTGCGGGCATGCACTAGGGGAAAAGAGTTGAGAGGAAAAAATGACAAAAAGAATCTACTCTAACACTAAACTAACTACTGACTTTCCCATGTGCCCCATTGTGTATTTATAGGCTCACATGGGAACTGTGATATCGCATATATGATATTGTATATCAGGCCATGATATTGCAGGTGTGATATCGAGGGTCCCATATCAAGGGTCCAATATCAGGACTCATTAGATATCAAGGATCCGATAACAAGGTCTGATATCGGCACTTGGTTAATAAGGGTCCGATATCAAGGGTTTGATATCAGCACCTATCAAACCATGATTCATCAACAAGTTAGTTTATTATAATTGCACTTTATATGTTACGAGGCTTTGATCTTTATGTTATGATTATGATGCCTTTACATGCTAAACTAACATGATTATGTACAATAGCGCTTGGTGATGTGTTAGATAGGTGATTTTGTTGGCAAGGATATTGGGTTGGAATACAAAAATAACTATTTGGTATATATTTGTTTTCTGTGGGATTTCAGTGCTTATGCATTTGAACTGTAGCAATATGTTGTGTGCTTCTTGAAGCTGATTTTAGAATGTGGATGTGTAGAACATTTGATATTAAACTCATAGGTTCAAATGGATTTTGATTTGGAGTTATGGTATGTTCGTTATGCATGTTTTAAGTGTAAAGCATTAGTTAGAGAGGGGGGAAATAATGAACTTATAAAAATAATTCTTATTTTAAAAAAAATTAAAAAGTAAAATTGGATTTTGCAAGAGATGTGCGATGCATGAAAGAAAGGAAGCTTACTTCTATTTTTTCAAAAGGCATATGCTTTAAGCATAGTTTTTTTTTTTTTTTTTTTTTTTTTTTTTTTTTTTAAAANCACCATCTTCTACACATCCTGAAATTGAGGTTTTGGGTTTTCTATAAATAGAAACCAATTTTAAGTTTCTTCTCTCCCATTTCTCTTAGTTTTCTTTTGTTTTCCCACTCTTTTTATGGAATTTTAGCATTGTGAATAACTTTTTCATGCTCAAAAACCTGAAGCAATATGAAGTTTTGTCGAATTTTAAGGATTTCATGCTTGTTTTGAACTTTCTATCATAAGAATTTTAATTAGTGGGTTGTCTTTACCTTTTTCTTATATTTGTGTGCTAGATTAGTGCATATAATCATGTGTAGGTATGTGGGATGAATAGTTAAAAAATTAAGTTTGGACATATTTTTTTTACAAATTTCCTAAAGTTTTATGGTTTTGGTTATGGATTATTTATTAGTAAATATGAAATGTATGAAATGATGTTAACTTATGGAATATTAGATGTAATGTTGATGAGGCTAGCATGATTGGAATATTATATTTTATTGACATCTTGTTACATAGGATTTTCTAGTAGTCTCAATTATCACAGGTAGTAAATAAATATTGTTATTTATTATTTTATTAATTAAAGTTTAAATGCACATAACTTTGCTTCCAATAGTCTAATTGAGGTGAAATTAGTGTTGTTGAGATCTTCTTAAGACATAGTTTTTAATCATGGAATTTATTTTCTCTTTTATATATATAATCTTGGAGGATACAATAGTGGTCATTTTTATCCAATTATATGTAGTTCATGAAGTATGGCATAAAATTTTGTTATGTCAAGTTGTGGTATTATTTTCATGAAATGAATGTGACTCTAGGTGTGGATATATGTGGTCATGTTATGTTTTTTTCGGATGTGTTGTGCTTATGACATGTACTAGCTTAAGCTACCCTAGATTCGTACATGTCTTCGCAATGACACTTGTAACAATTGTTGGTGTGTAGTGCTACAATAAGAGTGTTGACTAGTTGGTTATGAGGCATCTTGGAGGTAGTTACGAAATGATCCCCACTATGATGCGTTAGTGAGGCTTCTATCTTAGGCCTCATTCTAAGAGTGGGAGAGCGTAGGTGTCTACATCTCTATGACTAGTACATGGCATAGGTGTGTTCAAACCTATAACTAGTCCTCCAAAAGGCTGGTGGTTATAGGTCATGGTTTAAAAAACCATAGCATTGGCAAGGTAAAGAAAAGACTAATAAAAGACTAGCAGGAAATGGTTACTTATAAGTACTCATGGAAACATTTCATATGCTATAGGAAGCATGGATATGCTAGCAATCACATGGATATGGTGTATATGATGGTAGAACTTGATTAGTCATAGCATGGATAATATATCTTATGATTGACCTATGATTGTATTGTACATGTGTTGTTTGATGTTATGGAGTGGGTATGATGACATGAGCATGATACTGGAGATGCATATGATGTAGTGTAATGGATGTATAATTGATTATGTCTATGACTATGAGATAGTCATCTATTTACTTTAGTAATGATTATGCCAGTGTTATGTGTGATATTGTGTATACATGTGTTGCTTAGAGCATACACAAGAATGACAATTAATGAACATGACCTTGTATCCCATTCCTCTCCTCCAGTGTAGCACTTGTTAACCATCTAGTAGAGGAAGTGTAAAGGCTTTCCAAAAAATTTTATACTAACACTACTTAGTTACTAGTGGAATCCATAGGGATGCAAGTGAGCATTGAGAGATAGCAGAGAAGAGGAAAATTTTCAGGGATTAGTTAATGTATATTTCCTTGTATAGTTTTGTGAACTATTCATATTTGTATGTCCCTCACTATACTCTTAGGTATATGATGATGTTTATGTTTATGCATCTTGTGAGATCAGTACATATTTTTAGTTTATTTAGAGACATGTACTTTTATAAAATGAAATGTATGCTTAGTCCTTGGTTTAGCATGGATTTTTGTGTAGTGTATATATATAGTAGTTTATGCATTATTAGCTTCTAGTTTGTCATGCTTCTATTGTGTTATTACTAGCAATCCTCGGCATCGCTCCATCCTAGCCAAGTGCGATAGAACGAGATGTTATAAGTGGCTTACTTTTCTTATTTTGAATTTTCTGTATGACTAGTACTTATGGTTTGAGTGTTTTCTAATTTTACCTATAGGATTATTACTTCATTGTTGGCAGCTAGATTCATGATGACAATGGGTTTACCTTCAATATCAAAACATTTAGAATCCAAGGAATATATTATATAGTTAAAAGCTTTTATTCTAATCAACTATTTTTGTTTGGAAATTTTCATAAAACACATCATTTATGAAACTTACACCAATGTCTCTTTTTTCCATTTGTTTAACTAAGAGAAGTGGATTATATATATTGAAAACATAGTAAACTTGGGTGATTATGATGATCTTATTTTTGAATAGCTTCACAATGCAATCACCTATTTCTTCAATGTTTAGTAATTTTTCATCTCTAATCTTGATGTTTCCAAGATTTCTGGCCTTGTAATTTCAAAGATAGTCTTTGTAAGATATCATGTGATTTGAGCAACCACTATCTATTATCCAATAATAAATTTTAATCTTTATTATTGCATTCAAGGCTATGATTACCTTGGTCTAAAGCCATCTCATTAGTAGATGTTTCTTTCTCTTTATTATTCTCTTCTTTCTTCTTTTACTAAAGTGGAAATGCCTCAAATCAAATACTTGTCCAATAGTCTTTGATTATATATTCTTTTCATTTGCAAAATATATAGTATAGGATGGATGAGTTATTGTTATTTATTTGATTGCTACTCCATCTTCCTCTTCCTTGTCCTCTTCCTCTATCATTTTAAAAATTCCTCTTGAATTTTGAAAGATCAATAATTTCTACCTCTACCTCAAAATCTTTCTCTTTCATTTGATGAGTAGGTTAAATCTAATATATTATGATTTTTTCTAACTTTCATGGTTTGAAGAGTATAAATTTGTGCAAATAGCTTATCTATATTGAGCATGTTCAAGTCTTTTGAAAGTATAATATTTTTCATTATGTATTCATACTTAGGATCTATTGAAAGAGCTTGAATAAGTTTTTACATATTTTTTTCTTGAGGAATAACCATAACCATATTAATCAAATTTTCTAATAATAATGTACATTCTATTAAAGAAATTTTCAATGTATTCATTGGGTTGATTCTCAAGGAAATCAAATTTTTGCATGTACGAGTTTTTGTAATTTTCTATTTGTAAGGTTACCTCTATATTCTAGTTGAACAGTGTCTATTTGCTACTACATAGATGTCTAGGCCATGATTTCTCTTAAAACGAGCAGCTTTTCCACATCATAGATGGGCTTCATAACCAAACAAGAGAGACCCTTGGGATTTATGTCCAAGGTTAGTTATCCAAATTCCAAGCTCATTAGATACGACAGCTAGTTGAGTAGGTGGCAAAAGAAGAGGGAGAGCTATGTAAACGAGACAACATAGAGGAATATAACCATGACCCAACTCTTCAAACAAGAGAAGTACATATGTATGATAAGGAAAAAGAGGAAGCTCTTGATGAGTTGATTTCACAACAAACCTTGCCAATACAAAAGGCCATCACTAAGATCGAAGCAAGGCTAGATAAGATGTGGGAGTTGATGAATGAAAAAGTTAATTTTTGATCAGTTGCGATATCATGTATCCAGTATTAGAGCACAAGCTACAACATTAAATATTCAATATCGTAGGATGTGTGCCTACCTATAAATACAACACTTGAAGGCATGATGTTGATAACTTTCATTCCATCCTTAGGTAGACTCTTTCAATTTGTTTTCATAGTTTTAGCAATAAAGTGAATGGCCATAGTATGGTGTTGAGAATTTGTACAGCATCTTTATTCAAGTGAAGTATACTTGAGCATAGCTCATGTTTGAAAATAAAAATTGAGATTTCTTTTCATCATTGTAGCATCCACTTAGTTTTATTATTTTACTTAGCATAGTTTTTGTTGTTTTCTTAGTTTAATCATTTACATTTCCAAGTACTTGACTTTCTTGTTCATTAGTAAAGTGGAATGAGTATGACTAATTTCAAGTGTTTAAGTGTGATCATTTGGTAATCCCAGTAGTGTTATTACTTGGTTTTCCCTATAACATAATGCTTGGTAATGTACTAATAATTACATGATCCCAAGGTGTGTATAGTAAGCCAAGACTAATGCTCATCGCTCTAGGCTAGAGTAGACTTACCTTCTTATCATTACTTAGCCTTAGGACTGAATTTCATGTCTAATTATGTTTATCGCTAGGAGTAATCAAGGCCTAACAACATCAATTATCATATGCCTCACTTTGGACTAAACTAAATGTGACAAAGCTACCACTAGTCTAAGTGGGAAGACAATGTCCTATGATTAATGCTTAACAATCTAGATGCCACAACTAGTCCCATACTTGGAATTTAATTGGATCATGTGTGAATGCTTGTGATTCGTATGGTTGGGCATAGGAGTGCCTACTGCTCATCATTAGTGTCGTTGCCAGGGAAAGTTTCCACACATGAGCACAAAACTTGTAGACCTACTAACTCATTAAAAAAAGCATAGGTCCAACTTGGTGCAGCACCCTTCCTCACTATAACAATGTCTCCCAATCCTACACAAGAGCCAACACCCATTATCACTCTAATGCAAAACATAACAAATGAACCTATCACTACAAAGAGACATGCAATTCCATGCATCACTAATAATGACAAAGGATGTAGTTGTAGGTCAAAAGTTCAAAATATTAACACAATCCCTATACCAACCCACAATAGATGTGAAAAAAACAAGTATGTTGACAAACGAAAGCATTAAATAACTATAAATAACATGAAGGGTAAGAGATAATCTATTTTGAATGTTGCAAGGGTTATCAAAAAGTTCATCTTTATTTCTGGCCATAAGGTATGCTCAAGTACACAATGCTCGAATAAAGATCCGTTCGCTTTATGACTCCTACTGTGAGCACTCAAAAATAATTCTAACTTTGAGAAGGAAAAAGTGCAAGAGTTTGGGTAAGGGACTAAGAGACTAAATTAATCCTATTGCCAAACCAAGTGTGCCCACCTCTTATTTATAGGCGACAAGACAGGTTCTGACATCAGATGTTTGATATCACTTAGCAGACTCCGATATCACGAACCCAATATTGTGGATGTGATATCACAACCCCAATATCGCAGTTCATCATACCCCCACGACTGAATGAAAACTCATCCTCGAGTTCCTTACAAAATATTGGGAAGGTATGGGATTATTGCCTAAATGACACCTGACAGTGACATGGGTGATAGACTCAAAGTGCTTGGTGAACATATTGACAAACATATTACAGCATTGATGTTCATAACCATTATGGTGGACACCATACATAGATGACATCCAGACCCTCATCTGATAGCTTGAAGAGAAATAGAAAGAGAAAAGAGAATGAGGTGCATTGCTGCCATTGTCAGAAATGTGCACTCCATTGTTTATCCATAGCCACATGATGAAGCGTGTTCCTTGCATAACTACTCACACTCCAGTCCATTCCAAGCGCTTCCTCCTATCCCAGTCCATTGTTTGTATGGTCGCCATCTGCACACACAACACAATCATGAATTAGTAAGGATAGATAAGATATAATGTAGTTGATACCTTACCCTAATATGAGGTACCTTGGCTGGGTTGTCGGTATGGTAGATCCTGGGTTAGAGGTTTTTAACTGATAACTACCCAAGGTGTAGGGGTGAGATAGGTAATAGAATGGAAAAATTTGTGACAAGGCCCCCACAACTAAGAGTGAACCTCTGTTAATAATAGTGTGGAAAAATTGAAGGAACAAAAAAAGATAAGAGAAATAACAATGATGAAGCCAATAAAATGGATGTTATGGATGGGGATGAAATGAGAAATGGTTGATTGCCAAGAATGTTTTAAGGGAGAGAACTTAACAATTTTACCATAAAAGAATGTCAGTGGGTCCTCCCCAAAGCAGTCTCATGTCTTTTATGCCCTGATAGACCCGCAAACCAAAGAGTCCATACACTCTAGGAATGACATTGGAACAATGGTTAAGAACTTACCCACAAGAAGTTACCAAAGACGAAAAACGCCTCAACTAAGATATAGACTGATCATAAAATCAGCAATGAGGTGGAATGTGGGAAGAAATATGGAAGGAGAGGAGAAAATGAAATGGAATCCCAAGAGTAAGGTCATGTAAAGTCCCTTGTGTATTATATGGTTACAGTGACTAAATATAATTCATTCCAAATTTGGATTTAAACAAACCACATTTAGTAACCTCACATCAACACATTTGACCAACCCATCCTCTTGAAGCAATAAGAACGCATTCATAGAGTCACCACCATTCCAAGGAGAGAAACATAGAGAAGCAGGAAGCAAGAAAGGGCCTTAGTTAGAGGGAACCTTCAAGCATGGGTAACATGTCTTTCCAGTGCCATAACTAGTGTTTATAGCCCATATTTCATTATTATGTCTAAGGGGTGTGCTTTGAATTCTCACCAGTTTTTTTTTTTTTTGACATGATAGCCACACCATGCAAAGACTTATTTAATTCATTCGACTTCCTGATGTTTGGTCAACTATAGAATGGCGGAAAACCCATGAAAAGCATCCAAGTACCTAAGAGAATAGCCAACACAAGTGCATCGAATCCCCTTAAAGTTACATCCTTTTCAACCATTCAGTCCTTCCTTAGTTTGAAGAATACCCAACCACCAATTCATTAATAAGTTTATTTAGAAAAATGGATAGTACAATTCCAAAGGCAAGGGAAACCACAGAGTTGAATGGATGAATGGATGATGTGGACTCATTGCCTATTTTATCAAAAGAACCATATCTTAGTATCAACATTGAAAGTCAAAGGTAAAAACCAAACCTTAGCAATCAACATCATTATAGTATAATCCACTATCATGAGCACTTATTGTATGATGAATGAAAGTAAATCAAATAAACAAAAAGTAAAAATGTGAACAATCGTGTAAAACAAAAATAAGTAAAACTGAAAAGATGTGTAAAACAAAAATGTGTATAATAAAAATACAAAAAGAACTAAGGGCTTAGAATGGTTAGCATTGGTGGCCATCTCCCCCATGACTGAGTTGGAAAGAGGAGATCCGAAATAATGAGCAGGGTTGTCCACCAACAAAGGTAGTATTGGTACTGGGTATTCTGGGCTCATGGAAAGGTTTGGTCTATTGGATGTTGACCAACAATTTCTTATCCGGGCTCTGAGGTTTTTAAATCATCATGGCCCCTAAAGGAAAAGTTTCATGAATAATATAAGGTCTTTTCCACAACGTTTGAAATTTAGTTCGTTGTGGCGCATGTGTGGGATTCTGGTAGAGAACCTTATCTCCTGTTTGGTATTTAACTTTCCTAATCCTTAGGTCATGACATTGTTTGTTAAAGGCCTTGTGTAGTTTGTTAGATGATAGGGCAGCTAATTGATTTTCATCTAGCAAGTTAAGGTTCATCAACCGTTCTTTCTGTGCTAGATTAAGGTCAAGGTTGAGATCACACGTTGTAGATAGTGTACAAAGCTCAGCTTGAATAGGAAGCATTGGAAGTTTACCATACACTAACTCATAGGGAGAGTACCCTATAGGGAATTTTCATGTGGAGTGGTATGCCCAAAGAGCATTGTTCAGTTTGGTGCTCCAGTCTCACCAATATTTGCTAATGGTTCATGTCAATATTTTTATAATCTCCCTATTGGTGACTTTGGCTTGACCATTTGCTTGAGGGTAATATAGTGTGGTCACCTTGTGTTCCACTCCTAAGCATTGCATCAACTTTCAAAAAGTTGCAACTGTAAAGTGTGTACCATTTTCAAAAATAAGTGCACGAGGCATACCAAACCTATTAACGATTTTTTGTTGAACAAATCGTGCAGTGGTAGATGATGTACAATCCACACCAGTGGATGCTTCTACCCACTTTGTGAAATAGTCAATAGCAACAACAATGTAGCCTTTTCCATTGGACATTAGTGTAATAGGCCCCATAAAATCAATTCCACATATGTCAAAGGGTTCTAAAGGTTGAATCCATTGTTGTGGACCCTCCATTCTAGCAGTCATTCCCCCATCACGTTGGTAGCATTCACAAAATTTGGACAAAATGATGAGCATCCTAGAACAATGTAGGCCAATAATATCCTACAAGCAAGATTTTAGTGGTTGTTCGTCTCCCAACATAATGACCCCCACAAGGACCCTCATGAGCATCTTAGAGAACTCGTAATTGATCTACATTAGGAACACACCATCGAACCAAGCCATTGGACAATACCTTATAAAGATGCTCATTGATTTCTTGAAATACTTGGCTTAGTGTAGAAACTGTTGTTTCTTTTTAACGTCTAACTCTTATGGTGTTTCTTGTGTAAGGAGATAGGTAAGAATGCTACTATACCAGTTTTTCTCTATGGTTAATTGATTATTTACTACACTTGCAAAGAGGAACTCATCAGGAAAGCAATTAGAAAGTAGATATTCATCCTCTTTTTTGTCCCACCTTAACCGAGATAAATGATCAACAACAACGTTCTTGGTGCCTTTACGATCTATCATTGTAAGATCGAACTCTTGTAGGATTACAAGCCATCATATGATGTGAGGGCTCACCATTGGTTTATTCAGTAGGAACCAAATTGCACTATGTTCTATGTGTACAAATACCTTATAGCCCAATACATAGTGCCTAAACTTACCTAGTGCAAACACCACATCCATTAATTCTTTTTCCATTGTGGTGTAGTTGAGTTGTGCACCAGCAATACTTTGACTTACATAGTGAATCTAATAGGGTCATTTCTAGTCATATAACTATGTAAGTATTGCTCTTAGAGCATATTTGGATGCATCAGTCATTATGTGGAATGGTTTGGATCAGTTAGGAGCTTGTAGAATAGGTGTTTCTACAAGCTTATGCTTTAAGGTTTGGAAAGCTAGTTCACATTCTTTGGTCCCGTCAAAGGATACATCCTTTTTTTTTAGTTCAACCAATGGTTTTGCAACCTTTGAAAAGTTCTCAATGAATCTTCTATAATAGCTAGTGGTCCAAGGAATGATCATATGTATTTTACAGCTTCAGGTTGGCACATGATTCCTTGGATGACTTTAATCTTTTTCGGGTCTACCTCTATCCCTATTTGTGAAATCTTATGCCCTAACACTATGCCTTCTTGGACCATTAAATGGATTTTTTGCTAGTTAAGCCTTAAATTGATTTCAACACATCATTTTAGTACTTACTCTAATCGGTCCAATGCTTGATCGGAGTTCGATCTGTAGGTGGAGAAATCATCCATGAAGACCTCTACACCATTCCCTATTTGCTGCTGAAAGATAATTAGAACCAAAAGTTGAAATGTTACAAGGGTATTGCACAAGCCAAACAGCATCTGTCTGTATGCAAATGCTCCCTAAGGACTTGTAAACGTAGTTGTTGAACCGTGATATTGCATACGTAACATCACATATGCGATGTTACATCCACCACGTGATATCGTGTCCTACCTCATCTTCTATAAATAAGAGGTAGCGCCCTTGGTTCCAAGGTAATTAGACTTAGACCGTTAGACAAACTCTTGTAGTTTTTTCATTCCAGAGTTGGAATTATTTTTGTGTGCCCGCAGTAGGAGTCATAAAGTGAACATATCTTTATTCAAGAAATTTGTACCTGAGCACAAGTTTGTGTACGGTAATAAAGATGAACTTTATGATAAACCTTACAGCATATAGATTAAGCTAATTAGTAATTAATGATTTTTTAATGCTTTCCTAGTTAATTAATATTTCTCTCAACCTTAAACTCCCTTAGTTAAATACACTCAGTACAACTACTTCGAGCATGCGTGTAGCACTTGGTAACCCAGTAATGATTAACGTTTGGTAATCCCAGCAGCATTGCACTGGTTCAGGATGTGTACAGTAAGTGGGAATGGATACTAGTGTTAGGAACATTTCGAACTTAATTAATGAATTGTTAATGTAAGTTACCCACTTAGTTCTCTCTCCCTCTCCTTTATTAGCAAAAGACATAAAAAATACAAAAGCTATAAAAATCATATACCTCAAGCTTACTTAATGATACAACCGTGACAATACAAGTAAGTTTGCGAAGACATCAATTGATTAACCCTAAGTGTTCCATTAAGACGCATAAGCACTTAGTCCTTGGAGTTCAACCAGATCGTGCGTGAAATGCTTGTATTCGTATGGTTGAGTGTAGGGGTACCTCGTCACTCATCATTGGCGCTGTTGCCGGGAAACTTAGTTGTTTGTGCACTTCGTAGAACATAGGAAATCATTCATATCATTGGAAGTTAGAACGAACCCTTAGGGTTAATCAAAGAAAGATAAGACAATAGTACATTGCACACCGAACAAGACAAGATGTCTTCTTCTTCGCATAAGAGCACTTCACCACCTAGGACTAACATAAGTGGCAGTCGGTGGAATAATACACATAACTAGAATCTGCCAGTTCCTCAATAGTTTCATGTGTTATATACTCATCCCGATGAGTATGTACTCAATTTCACCTTTATTCTCCACTAGGACAAACAACTGCGTTGGAGAGACTTGGAGGATAACATAGTATTGCCTCCAGACCAATCAGTTTCCAACATGCTCCTTTGTGCTCTCACAGGAATAGGCATGCCACTTTTATACGCAGAATACTTTGCATGCAATCATGACTCAAGGGACTATCATACCATAGAAGTGCAACGTCGAAGGGACTTGCGACACGAGAGATACCATACATCCTTGAAGGGTAAATGGCCCCATGAACCTCTGCACTTTTTGAGCAAAATTGAGGATGGTAAACTTGCTTCAACAGGTTCCCCACAAAATGATGTTCCTCCTCCTGACATTGGTCAAGAGGTGGTGTATCAAAACCTCCACTCTACTATTCACAACCCTAGTTTTGATGCCCATGAACACGAAGTGTTCAACGAAGGAACACAAATACACGATAAGGATGGACGTTCTGATTATGATCATGATCGAGGCCGAGACCATCGAAGAGAAGGTATAAAACACCGTCATGGCAATGGTTCTCCTTCTTATTCACCTTCATCATCATCTTCACCCTCTCCTTTAGTGTCTGGACGCAGTCATTGGGAAACCAATCATGAGGATATGGGAAAATGAAGAGAAAGTCATTGACAAGATAGTTGAGAACAAGGATTAGGACACTCTAAAGAATCAAGGCATAGAAGAAGGGAGATTAGGGAACCATGTAGACACCATAGACGCTATGAATGAGACAATCATGAAGAACCCCTACTCGTAACTAGAAGAATGCTAGATATAATAGAGGCTGTAAGAGTTTCAACAAGGCACTAAAAGGATAGTAGGATCAAGAGGTTAAACATGAACAAGATCCCACAATTTGAAGGGGGATACAACGCTGATCCTCAAAATCATTTACAAGCATTCCACGATGCATGTGCCTTGCAAAACATAGAAAACGAATGGCAAAAACTAAATTTGTTCCCAAGAACACTAGTGAAAGAAGCTAAAAGCTGGTACCAGTCCTTAGAACTGAAATCCATTTGGAGGTGCAGTACAATGTTAGAACTATACAATGATAAGTACCAAACATACTCCCAAGTGTCTAACCTGTGGAAGCAAATCCAAGGATGGAAGCAAGGAAATCATGAACCCTTGGATGTTACCATGGGCAGCTATTACGCACTGTTACATCGTTGCCTTGGCCATGGTTATTCACAGCAGGATCAACTACGCCATCTCGTGGATGGACTTAGGCATGAAACAAGAAGAACCCTTGGGACGTACGCCCAAGGAAGGTTATCGATGCTTAGGTCTCATCAAATTCATAGACTACTAGAGCAAGTAGCCAAAGAAGAAAGTGAGCTACAAAAGAGAGAAAGTGCTGAAGAATACAACCGAGATCCTTCCCTCCGAAAAAGGGGAGTGAGATTTTGTGAGGAGGAAGAAGAGTCACCACTCGAAGAGATGGTGAATAGGAAAACTTTGCCTCTCCAAAAGTTAACAACAGAAGTATCAGAAAAGGTAGACTAAATGTGGGACTCCCTAGATAGTAGGTTTGAAACTATTCTTAAAATTATAAAGGAGTCTAGGCAGCGAGGTAGTGACCACGACAAAAAGAAAAAGAGAGAAGTGGAAAATGCATGTAACAAGGGTAAGGGCAAAATGGCCATCACAGAAGAGGTTGTGGATTCAGCCACGGACAATGATGGTGGATGCGAGATATGCCAATACAACCATCCTAAGGGATGTTGCCCAGTGATCTCACATCTACAAGAGTCTAGGGTGTATGCACTAAACCCACGACTAAATAAATGGAAAGCCCCCTAACGATTACCTTATCCCCAAGGTAACCCAAGGTAGTTCCACCAACCTTCAACATATTATCCAAGTGGAAATCACCACAACCCATTGAGAAACATCAACAGTGGAAATACCCACAATCATGGGGGATGCCACCACCAAGGCAACAATACCCCTACCGACAACCTGACCCATATGGCTACTACATGCAGCATCCAATCTCTCCACATGACTCTGTTAGTCACGTTACACCACAACATCACTACCAAGCCCATGAGTATTATAGAACTCCTCCTAGGGAAGATAACCCACAAATATACCATCCTTCAAATCCATCTACAGCTCTCCCACCAATAGCTCAATTACCACCTACTCTAGCAATGCAAGGAGAACTCCCTACTCAACCGAAGCAATGCAATGCCACAATGGCTATAAATCCTCAACCTGCTATTGGTTTTGACAATCATATGAAGAAAAGACCTTTCTTCAGAACCAACAATCCAACCAAGCCCTTACAACCACAAGCGGCTAAACCTCTGAATGCCTCCCCATCAAATAAAACTTTAAAGCTCCCTTTGAATCAAACACTAAGCTCAACACATACGGTTATGTTAACACATGCCATTACTGACTGGATAAAGGTTGGCCACCTTTCCAGGAAATTCTCTAATCCTAAAATCCCTCTAATCTATCTCCAAATCGCTAGGAATGAGCCATGAAAAGCTCTTCTAGATTCAAGTTCTAGAGTCAACTTAATATTGCAAGAAATGTACAAAGCCTAGAACCTGCCTCCATTAAAGAAGAGAAATATTTGCCTAGAGCTGGCCAACTAGTCCATCACTATTCCCTTGGGATTGGTGCATGACATCGTCACCACTGTGTGTGGGTGGTCCTACCCAGCTGATTTCCTAGTGATACAAGTGAATAATAGTAAAGGGGACTTCCTAATAATAATGGGAAGGGCATGGCTAAGTACTATAGATGCACGCCTAGGAATCCGTGATCTTTCCCTGGAAATATCTAAGGAGAACACTTTTGGAGAGATTGAGAAGAAGAAGGTTCCATGCATTGCATACAGTGATACAGGGTGCAATTGTGTGTAGAGATCATGGGTTGTGCAAATTTTAGCATTGCCTGCATGCAACTGGTGTGCACATGACATTAACATACAAAAGTGCCTGTATGCAGTAGCCACACAACCAAAAGACACCTAGTGGCTGATAGCTAATCAAGACAGCAACTCACTAACATGCATGGAACTAACTGAGGGAATAACTTGCACTTACATTGAAAGCATAAATGCACTACAGCAAGTTTGCTGCCAACTTTCAAGCCTTAACCTTGAAAACATCAATTGGGGAAAAGTTGGAAATTCTTGAAAAATTCAAACAAGAGACCCTAGAATTGAAACTATTGCTCACCAGTCTGGAATATATGATTCTTGAAAATGGAAAACTGGTAATCATCAACGCAAGACTCGCTTCCAAACAAAAAGGAAGATTGCTAAAGGTAATAAACAAGTGGTCAAAAGCCTTTGCCTAGTCATATCCCCAATTAACTAGAATAGATCCTAGGATATACCAGCATAGGATTTACACTGACCCCTCCATGAAACCTTGAAAACAATGGCAGACATGATTGAACCCAAAATTGAAGTTAGCAAAAGAAGAAATAGAACAGCTTCTTAAGGCTGGCTTCATATATCCCATTGTTGATAGCGAATGGGTTAGCCCTTTGGTAATTGTGCCTAAAAAGGGAGGCAAATGGAGGGTGTGCATAGATTTTAGACTGCTAAACATGGCAACATTTAAGGATCACTTTCCGTTGCCATTCATTGACCAAGTCTTAGACACCATAGCAGGACATCGCTATTACAATTTTCTAGATGGCTATAGTGGATACAACCAAATACAGATAGCCCCAGAAGACCAAGCCAAGACAACGTTCACCAGTCCTTGGGGAATGTTTGCGTATAAAAAAATGTCTTTTGGCTTGTGTAATGCTCCTGCCACATTTCAACACCTAGTTCTAAGCATATTTCAACAACAAATAGGAAACAGAGTGGAAGTCTTTATGGATGACTTCTCCACCTATGGAACAAGTTTTGATCAAGCCTTGGACCGATTAGAGCAAGTACTGAAAAGATGCGTAGAAACCAATTTAAGGCTCAACTGGCAAAAAAGCTATTTATTGGTCCAAGAAGGCATAGTACTTGGACATAAGGTTTCACATGCAGGAATAGAGGTAGACCCAAATAAAATTAGGGTTATCCAAGGAATCACCCATCAACCGGAAACTATTAAAGACATTCGATCATTCCTTGGACACATTGGCTACTATAGGAGATTCATTGAGAACTTCTCTAAGATTTTCAAACTATTGGTAGAGCTAACAAAGAAGGGCATACCTTTTGAGTGGACCAGGGAATGTGAACGAGCATTCCAAACCCTGAAATGAAAGCTAGTAGAAACTCCCATTCTACAAGCTCCTGACTGGTCCCAACTGTTTCACATCATGACTGATACATCCAATTATGCCTTCGAATCCGTACTCACACAGTTAGATGACCAAAAACACCCTTACTACATCCACTATGCAAGTAGAAGTATCACCGGTGCACAACTTAACTACACAACTACAGAGAAATAATTAATGGTTGTAGTGTTTGCATTGGATAAGTTTAGGCACTATGTGTTAGGTTACAAAGTGTTCATCCACATGGATCATAGTGCAATCTAGTTTCTCATGAACAAGCCAATGGTTAGCCCTTGTATTATACGATGCCTGGCAATTCTACAAAAGTTCAATCTAACGATGATCAATCGGAAATGCACCGAGAACATAGTTGCAAATCATTTATCTCAGTTGCACTGGGATAGCAAAGAGGATGAATATGTAATGTTTGATCATTTTCCTAATGAAGCCCTCTTTGTCAGTGTAGTGAATAACCAACCCATGGAGACGAATTGGTATAGTAGCATTCTTACTCAACAAACACCACAACAGTTGGACTCTATGAAGAAACAATAGTTTCTTCACAGAGCCAAGTACTTCATGGAGATCAATGGATAACTTTACAAAGTGTGTCCTGATGACTTGGTTCAATGGTGCGTGCCTGAGCTAGACCAACTGAGAGTTCTCCAAGATGCTCATGAGGGCCCTTGTGGGGGTCACTATGCAGGGAGATAAACAGCTATTAAGATTTTGCTTGTAGGATATTACTAGCCAACATTATTTCGGGATGCCCATCAATTTGTCCGATCTTGTGAGCACTGTCAATGTGACGAGGGAATGACTGCTAAAATGGAGGGTCCATTACACCAATGTCCAATGAAAAATTCTTACATTGTTGTTACCGTAGACTATTTAACAAAATGGGCTAAAGAAACTGCTGTTAAAGACTGCACATCATCTACAACTGCACGATTTGTGCAACAACAAATCGTAAATAGGTTTGGTGTGCCATGTGCACTTATTTTAGATAATTGAACACACTTCATAGGTGCAACTTTTCAAAAGTCAATACAATGCTTAGGGGTTGAACATAAATTGACTACACCTTATCACCCCCAAGCTAATAGACAAGCTGAGGTCACCAACATGGAGATCACTAAAATATTGACTAGGAAAATTAGCAAGTATAGCAAAGATTGGAGCACTAAACTACTCCACCTAGAAACTCCCTATAGGCTACCCTCCCTATGAGTTAGTGTATGAAAAGCTTCCAATGCTTCCAATTCAAACCAAGCTCCATACACTATCAACGGTTTGTGACCTCCACCTTGATCTTAATCTAGCACAAAAATAAAGGTTGGCAACTTTAAATGTGCTAGATGAAAACTGATTAGCTACCTAGTCATCAAATAAGTTTCACAAGGCATATAACAAGCAATGTCATAACTTGAAGATTTGAAAGGTTAAGTATTAACCAAGATATAAGGTTCTCTACTGGAACCCCACACATGTGCCACAACGCACAAAATTTCAAACACTATAGGAAGGACCTTACATTATTCATGCAACCTTTCCTTCAGGGGCCATGACCATATACAAACCTGAGAGCCCTAATAAGAGATTGTTAGTCAATGTGCAACAGACCAAACCCTTCCATGAATTTAGAACGGTTTGTGCACATAATACCTCTGAGAAGGGACGACCTTACTCACTATTTCAGATCTCCTCCTTCCAACTCAGTCATGGGGGAGACGGCCACCTCTGCTAACCATTTGAGGCCCTGAGTTCTTTTATAAGTTTTTATTTTACACTTTTTTAAAAAAATTCCTTAACTTTTCTTGTTTTTGTTTTGTAACATCATTTATACTTTTTCATTTCTTTATGTGACAGTTCATTTTTTTTTCTTTTTTTTTATTTTTTTTTTTATCTTTGTTTGTTGTTTTTGTTTTGTTAGATTCATCACTTAATAAGTGCTCCTGATGGTGGTATGAATTGTATTCTATTGATTACTAATATTTTATTTTTACCTTTGAGTTATAATGTTGATACTAAAGTATGGTTCTTTTGATATAACAGGCAATGAGTCCACATCATCCATGCATCCATGAATTTCTATGGTCTCTCTTGGCTTGGAACTGTACAGTCCCCTTCTTTAATAATAAAACATTAACAAATTGATGACTGGGCATTTCTCAAACAAAAGAAGGACTCAAGGACTGAAAAGGGTGTGACTTCAAGGGGATTTGATGCATTTGTGCTGGCTATTCTCTTGGGTGCTTGGATGTTTTCTTCTTGAGTTTTCCTTACCATTCTGACATTGCTCCATTATCAGGAAGCTGAGCCAATAAAAATAAGTCTTTGCATGGTGTGGTCCTCACGCAAAAAAAAAGTGAGAATTCAAAGCACACCCCTTAGACAAAATAATCATCTGGGCTACAAGCACTGGTTATGGAACTAAACAAACATGTTCCTTCTAACTAAGGCCCTTTCTCGCTTCCTACTTCTCCCTTTCTCGTTTTCCTCGGAATGGTGTTGACTCTTTGGCGGAAGCATTCTTGTTACTTCAAGTGGATGGACTGGCCATGTGTATTAATGTGAAGTCATTTGATGAGGATTATTTGAGGCTGGATTTGGAATGAGATCTACTCAGTCACATTAACCATAAATACACAAGGGGTTGTACACCACCTTATTCTTAGGACTCCATTCCATTCTCTTCTCCCCATCATTCTTTCTCCATTTCCCACTTCATTTCTGGTTATATCAGTAGTCTATATTTTGGTTGATGCATTATTTTCTCTTTAGTGAATTCTTATGGTTAAGACTTTAACTCTTGCTCCCAAATGATATTTTGAGAGCCTACGGACTCTTTGAATATGGTTTTGTCAGGGCATGAAGGGCATGAACCTGCTTTGGGGAGGACCCACTAGCATTTCTATTTGGTGCATCAGTTAACTTCTTTCCCTTAAACATTTCCACAATCAACATTTTTTTTGTTCATTCCCATCTCTGACATCCATTTTCTCGACATTACTGTTGTTTCTTTTTCTCATCTTTCTTATTCCTTATCTTTTTCCATTCTATCACTATTGGAGGATTACTCTTAGTCATGGGAGCCCTGGTCCAATTTTTTCAATTTTTCCTAACCCCTACACCTTGGGTAGTCACCAGTGTTATATCTCTAAAATCCATATTGGCCATATCACAACTTAGCCAATGGATCTTACACCGAGGCAAGGTATCAACTATATTATGATTTACTTATCCTTGCTCATATGTGATTGTGTTGTGTGTGCAGATGGCAATCATATAGTAATGGACTGGATCTAGAGGAAACACTCAAGATGGACTGGTGCTGAAATGGTTATGCAAGGAAC
The DNA here is from genome assembly GCA_015680685.1 of Gnetum montanum. Lineage (NCBI taxonomy): Eukaryota > Viridiplantae > Streptophyta > Gnetopsida > Gnetales > Gnetaceae > Gnetum > Gnetum montanum. The sequence goes on from MNCI01027688.1 coordinate 322,882, forward strand.
AAGATTGATGGCGTGGCTATGGATGGATAACAGAAGGTGCAATCTTAGCGTCAGCAGCAACACATCTTCTCCTTTTCTCTCTCTCTCTCTCTCTCTCTTCTCTCTCAGCTGCCAAATAAGGCTGGATGTCAATTATGTATAGTGTTCACTCTTGTAGTCATGAACACTAATGTTTATATGTATTGTAATGTTGATCCATTCACATGTCAACCCATTCACCATTAGTTTCATTCAAGTCAATAATCTCATACCTTCCCAATATTTTATAAAGAACTCAAGGATGAGTTTTCATTCAGTCATGGCGGTATGATGAACCGCGATATCGCATCCTACCTCATCTTCTATAAATAAGAGGTGACACCCTTGGTTCCAAGGCAGTTAGACTTAGACCGTTAGCTAGACTCTTACTGTTTTGTCATTCCAGAGTTAGAATTATTTCGATGTGTCCACAATAGGAGTCATAGAGTGAATGGATCTTTATTCAAGCAATTTGTACCTGAGCACAATTTTTTATATGGCAATAAAGATGAACTTTATGATAAACCTTGTAGCATAAAGATTAAGCTAATTAGTAATTAATGATTATTTAATGCTTTCCTAGTTAATTAATATTTCTCTCAACCTTCAACCCCCTTAGTTAAATACACTCAGTACGACTACTTCGAGCATACATGTAGTGCTTGGTAACCTAGTAACGATTAGCGTTTCATAATCCTAGCAGTATTGCACTAGTTCAGGATGTGTACGGTAAGTGGGAATGGATACTGGTGTTAGGAACAGTTAGAACTTAATTAATGAATAGTTAATGTAAGTTAGCCACTTAATTCTCTCTCCCTCTCCTTTATTAGCAAAAGACATAAAAAATGCAAAAGCTATAAAAATCATATATCTCAAGCTTACTTAACCATACAACCATGACAATACAAGTAAGTTTAGGAAGATAACGATTGATTAACCCTAAGTGTTTTATTAAGATGCGTAAGCACTTGGTCCTTGGAGTTCGACAGGATCATGTGTGAAATGCTTGTATTCGTATGGTTGAGTGTAGGGGTACGTCCCCACTCATCAATAGTCTTGGCTTAGTCTTCTAGTGCTATTTGGATTTGGTTGTATACACTGTACCCATCCAGAAAACTATAGTAGCAATGCCCTACAATGGTGTCTAAGACTTGGTCGACGAATGGCAATGGAAAGTGGTCTTTGAATGTTGCCATATTCAGTAGCCTAAAGTCTATACACATCCTCCATTTACCTCCCTTTTTGGGCACAATGACTAAGGGACTAACCCATTCACTATCAGCAATAGGGTAAATGAACCTGACTTTTAGAAGTTGTTCAATTTCTTCTTTAACCGCTTACTTCAGCTTTGGGTTCAGTTGCCTCTGCGGTTCTTGTCAAGGCTTCATGGAGGGGTTAGTGTAAATTCGATACTAGCATATCCTAAGGTCTATTCCAGTTAATTTGGAATATGACCAAGCAAAGGCTTTCAACCATTTGTTTACCATTTCCAGCAGTCTCTCTTTTTGTTGAGGAGCAAGTTTAGCATTAATAATTACTAGTTTTCCATTTTTGAGAAATGTATACTCCATACTGGTGAGCAACAGTTTTAACTTAAGGGGCTCTTGCTTAAATTTTTTAGGAATTTCCAACTTCCCCTAGTTGATACTTTCAATGTTGATATGTCGAAGTTGGTGATGGACTTGCTCTAATGTATCTATCCTATCAATGTAAGTGCAAGTCAAAACCTCAATTAGTTCCATGCATATAGTTGAATAGCTCTCTTGGTCAGCTATCAACCACTGGGTGCCTTCCTGTCTTGTGGCTGCTACATATAGGCATCTTTATATGTTGGTTACTTGTGCACATTGGTTGCATGCAAGTAATGTTAAATGTTGTACAAACTAGGACTTCTACATGCAATTACACCCTATGTCAATGTATGCGATGCATGGAACTTTCTTCTTCTCGATCTTTCCAAACATGTTTCCTTTGATATTTCTAGGGAAAGATCACATACTCCTAGGCATGCATCAATTGTGCTTAACCATGCTCTCTACATTATGATTGAGAAGTCCCCCTTTCCATTGTTAACTTGAATCACTAGGAAGTCGACTGGATACAACCACGCATAAACAGTGGTGACGATGTCCTCCACTAGTCTTAATAGGACAGTGATGGATTGGTCAGCCAGCTCTAAATATATGTTACTCTTTTTTAGTGAAGGAAGGTTCCAAGCTTTATACATTTCTTGAGAGATCAAGTTGACACTAGAACCTAAATCCAAAAGAGCTTTGCACAGTTCATTCCCAACGATTTGTAGATATATAAGAGGGCTTCCAAGATCAGAAAATTTCCTAGGAAGGTGGCCAGCTTTAATCCAATCAGTGATGACATGAGTCAACATGATCGTATGTGTTAGGCATGGTTTTTGGTTTGAAGGGAGTTCTGAAGATTCGAATGATGGTGAGGCATTTGGAGGATTAGCCGCCTATGGTTGTAAGGACTTAGGTGGACTGCTGATTTTAAAGAAAGTTCTCTTCTTTGTGTAGTTTTCTAAACCAACAGTAGATTGAGGATTAACAGCCCTTGTAGCGTTACATTACTATGGCTGGGAAAGGAGCTCACCTTGCATAGCTAGAGCAAGTGGTAATGGAGCTAAGGGTGGAAGAGATGTAGCCGGATGAGAAGGATAGTTTGTTTAAGGAACATCACCCCTAGGAGAAGGAGTTCTATAGTACTCTTAGGTTTGGTAGTGAGGCTAAGGAGTGGTGTGACTAGTAGAGTCACGTGGAGAGATCGGCTATTGCACGTAGTATCCATACGGGTCAGGCTGATGGTAAGGGTACTGTTGATGTGGTGCTGGCATTCCCCATGATTGTGGGTGTTTCCATTGTTGATATTACTCATTTGGTTGTGGTGGAGTTCCACTTGGATAATACGTCAAGGGTTGGTGGAATTGCCTTGGGTTACCTTAAGGATAAGGTAACCTTTAGGGTCTTTGCCTTCTATTTAATCGTGGGTTGAGTGCATACACCCCAAATTCCTGCAAATGTGAGATTACAAGGTAACATCCCTTAGGATGGTCATACTGGCATATCTCACATCCACCATCATTGTCTATATCCAAATCCACAACCTCTTCAATGATGGCCACTTTATCCTTACCTTTGTTACGTGCATATTCAGCTTCTTTTTTTTTCTCCTTTCTCAGTCAGCACTTTGTTTCCTAGACTCCTCTACTATTTTAAGAAAAGTTTGAAATTTATTATCTATGGAGTCCCACATTTGATCTACCTTTGCTGATACTTCTGATGCAAATTTCTGAATGGGAAAAGTTTTCTTATTCACCATCTCTTCAAGTGGTGACTCTTCTTCATCCTCACAAAATCTAACTCCCTTCTTTTAGAGGGAAGGATCTCTGTTATATTCTTCTGCACTCTCTTTTCCTTAACTCACCTCCCTCTTTAGCAACTTGCTCCAACAATCTTTGTACTTGATGGACCCTAGGCATAAGTCCTAAGGGTTCTTCGCATTTCATGCCTAAGCCCATCTACGAGATGGCATAGTTGTTTCCTCTACAAGTAACCATGGCCTAGGCAATGATGTAACAATGCATAATATTGGCCCATGGTAGCATCCAAGGGTTCATGTCCTCCTTGTTTTCATCCTTGGATTTGCTTTCGCAAGTTGAACACTCAGGAGTACGTTTGATACTTATCATTGAACAGTTCTAACATAGTACTCCATTGGTGAATGGACTCTGGTTCTAAGGACCGGTACCAGCTTTCCTCTTCCTTGATCAGTGTCTGTGGAAAAAACTTGAGTTTTTTCCACTCATTTTCTATGTTTTGTAAGGCACATGCATCGTGAAATGCTTGCAAATGATTTTGAGGATCAACATTGTATCCCCCTTCAAATTGTGGGATATTGTTCATCTCTAATCTTTTGATCCTACTATCTTTTTGGTGCCTTTTTTGGATTCTAACAACCTCATTTATATCTAGCATACTTCTGGTGGCAAGTAGGGGTTCATCGTGATCATATTCTCTATGACTTCTATGATGCCTATGTTGTTCCTTACTCTCCCTCCTTTCACGATGTGTTTCTCTACAATGCCCTTGTCCCCTTTCTCAACTGTTTTGTCTATTATTCATATTTCGCCTACCATTATCCTCAAGGTCTTTCCCTCTATGACTGTGTTCTGATCCTGAAGGAGAGGGGGAAGGAGATGATGGAGGTGAAGAGGGAGGAGGATTTTCACCATGATGGTGCCTGCTTCTTTCTCTTTAGTCATCATGGCCTTGATCGCAGTTATGATCAGAATGTCCATCTTTGTCATGTGTTCGTGTTCCTTTTTTAGATCCTTTGTGTCCATCAGTACCAAAATATGGGTTATGAATAGTTGAGTGAAGATTCTGATACACCATCCCTTAACTAAAGTCAACAGGAGGAACATCATTATGTGGGAGACCTCCTGAGGCAGGTTTACCACCCTCATTTTCACCTATGATATATGGGACATCTAGTGACCACTTCCCCTTCATAGATTTATGATGTCTCTCCTGTTGTGAATCCCTAAGATGTTGTGCCTCCATGGGTCAATGCTCTCTCGAGTCATGTTCATGCACAACATACTCTACCTGTAAGTGTTGCATACCAATTCGTGTGAGAGCACGAAGAAGCATGCTTGGGACTAAACAATCAAGAGATAACATTATGTTACCTTCTAAATCACACCAACACAGTTGTTCATCTTGGTGGAGGATAAAGGTAAAGTTTGGTATATACTCATTGAGATGAACGTATACCACATGAAACTATTGGGGCACTGGTGAGTGATCATGTGTACTACGCCTCCAATTGTTCATTGTGTCAGACCTAGGTGGTGAAACACTCTCTTAAGAAGAAGGAGACATGATTAATTCTTTAGTGTGTGACACTTTTCTCTTTTCTTTTCTAATAATTTTAAAATAACCAACCCTAAGGGTTCGTTCTAATGATGGTAAGATTTCCTAAGTTCTATTTAGCGCACAAAAAACAAAGTCCCCGGCAACGATGCCAATGATGACTGACGAGGTATCCCTACGCTTAACCATACAAATAACAGCATCCATGCACAATTTGATCGAGTTTCAAGGACTAAGTGCCTATGCACCTTTACAGAACAAGGACAGGTTAGTTAATCGTTGTCTTCCCAAGCTCACTTGTATAGCACAATTGTATAGTTAAGTAAACTTGAGGTATATGATTTTTATATATTTTTATGTTTTATGTCCTGGTGCTAAAAAAGAAGAAGTGAAATAATTAAGTCACTAATTTCATTTAACTAATCAACTATGCTCTAACTAGTCCTAACACCAACATTTGTTCCCACTTGCCATACACATCCTAAACCAATGTAGCACTACTGGGATTACCAAACACTAATTGTTACTGGGTTACCAAGTGTTTCATGCATGGTCGAAGTGGTCGTACTAAGTGTGCTTACTTGGAAGAATTAATAGGGTAAGAGAGAAAACATTAATTAACTACAAAAAGCATTAAATAACTGTAAATAACATGAAGGGTAAGAGATAATCTATTTTGAATGCTGCAAGGGTTATCACAAAGTTCGTCTTTATTTCTAGCCACAAGGTGTGCTCAGGTACACAATGCTTGAATAAAGATTTGGTTTCCTTATGACTCCTACTACAGGTACTCAGAAATAATTCTAACTTTGAGAAGGGAAAAGTTCAAGAGTTTGGGTAAGGGACTAAGAGACTAACTTAACCCTATTGCCAAACCAAGTGCGCCTGCCTCTTATTTATAGGCAACGAGACAGGCTTCGACATCAGATGTCCGATATCACTTGGCAGGCTCCAATATTGTGGACCCGATATCATAGCCTTGATATCGTAGTTCATCAAATACTAATCCAAGTTGTATCTTTATTATTCAAATAATTCTACTCATTTACAAATGTCTCAAACAAATAATCTCACAAAATTCTTTATGTATTGATAATAGGTAAATAAATACTCTTGCTATTAAATATAAAATGCAAAGTTTTTTTGATTTATGGGTACATGAACTAACTTACCTCCATTAAAAATCTTAAACACTCCATTTTTGTATGACTACAAGGCTTTCGGTATGTCTATATGTAAAATTAGGTCTTCTTATGGTAAATTCTTTGCTGCATATCCTTCTAGAGCTATTTGCCTTATTGCATATCCTTCTAAAGCTATTTGTTTCATTTCTTTTGTACTTTCAGATTCATCATGAGTAGAAACTAATTTTTATTGAAGATAATCAATTATTTTAGCATGAACTCCTCCAAAAACATGCACTAATGGAGGAATGAATGATTTTCTATCAAAGAAGATAGCAACAAAGTTGTATTTCTTTTCAAGATTTTTGGTGTTCATAGTTGATTCTAGCATGAAGTGTGTTTGAGAACAAAGAATTCATGCTCTAAATTGTAATATAATCTTATCAAAATTACTATGTAGTTTTGTAATAAATTTTACTTATGCAAATGATATGCCTTATTCCTAATGTTGACTTTTTATATCATGTAATTACTTCGTTGTGAAACTTTTTTGTGCTTTGTAAATGCTTTAACTTTATAAGATTTATATTATTCACATAGATATTAAAAAGTATATACTTTTCCTTATTTTATTAGTTTACTTGAGGAATTACAATAATGAGTTAAATGTAGATATAATTCTACAAGGCTCATTCTTTAATAGTACTTGGACTTTTGCAAATTTTAAGATTGTGTGTATGGGATATAAGGTTTTTTTTAGAGATACTTTGAACTAGTCTTCTAATTCAAACTCCAATATTTTTACTTATTGTTTTTACTTACGAGGTCTTGTATTTTTTCCATAAACTTTGTTCTTGAGATTATTGGTTTTATTATTTTGCACTTATCTCCCAGCATGTTCTTGTACCTAACTCTGAACGTTATCAATCTTATCTTCCATCCTAGATATCATATGTATAACATACTCTAGGTGATGTTGTAATAATGGGTGTGATTATTAATTTTCTGAAATCTTTGCACATCTCATAAGATGAAAAATTTCTTCATCAATCATATTTCCAGAGCACATTAGCTCTTCACAAACTTTTTCCATTTATGTTATCTTTTCCTCCTAGGTTTTTTGAGATTTCTTCTATTTCTACCCCTAATCTCTTTTGCTTGTGGTTTCATTTTTATCACTATGGTTGATAGTTGTTACTAGCTCAAAATATCTTATTTGGTTGATCAAATTTCCTTGACTAAGTGTTCACCATCATTTTATTAGACCTCTTAATCCCCTTTTCTTAACCACAACCTAGCTCTAAAACCATGTTAGAGTTTGGTTTTATGTTAGTTGACAACTCTAATATATCCAAGGATCTTATGATTGAGAACTTAATATATGTTTAACAAAAATTAATAATTTGTAATAATTTATATCACTTAATAATGTTTAAAAACATCATGAATTATAATTTATAACTTTGGTTGTTGGACTTACGATGGAGACCATAATCATCCATGCGTAACTAGTTGTTGTACAAACTCTGCATATAACTTGGCTATATTTCCTTGTAAAAACTCCTTTATTCCAACAAAGCCTCTTAGGCAATCTTCTCTTCTTATTTAAGAGACTAGATCAGGGTTATGCTTGGCTTGAACTATAATCTTCCCTTCCTCTTTAGAAAACTAGATCTTAACTCACTTCTAAGTCTTCTTTACTTAGCATCTTCACTTCACTAGTAAAAAATGCTTGATGACTCCTTCAACTATTTAGTTATGAAGTTTGTCATATGTTACAATAATTGGTTATCTTAATCCATTATTTATTTTCCTCATGATGTTCAATAACTTATCAATTTACATCTCTTCTTTTTCTTCATTATCATTATTAGTAAGTCATAGCTATCTCTCTTCTTGATTTTTTCTACTACTACATTTTCCTCAATTATAATTCTTCTTCCTTATCTATTACCTCACTTACTTTCTCATATGTAGTAACTCCAATAATGTCTAGCTTATATTTGTAAGTAATATTATGACTCTTCATAGTCAAGAGGCGCAAGCTAATGACTGATTGAAAGTTTCTTGTTAATGGTTACAGCCTTCTCATTTTTAGTTATGAAACTAATGATTGTGTAATTAAGACTTACTTCAAGTATAATGATTAGAGATACCAAAAATAACGAGAAAACTGATGAAAATGTCAAACATCAGCATCAATGATGTTGAAGCAAGCAAATGATACTAACATCATTAACATAAAAAAATGACACTAATGTCATTGATAAGAAATAGAAATGAATAAAAATTAGAAAGAAAGGGATAGAGATAAGATGAAAATTTCAATGCCAAGAAAACATACCTACATAATATAGAAAAGATACCCAAAGATAGACTAACACATCTTATTGTCATGGGGCCCATTTTCTAATGTAAAGGATGTTCCAATGAAATTGTTTTGTAAATAATTTAGATAAAAGCTTGCATAAGCAGTGTAGATAACCATCAATCTATGGTCATAAATGGTTTCACAAATATTTCTATGAGATGGTGAAAATACCAACAAATTAATAATTCACTTTACAAAATCAAATATGAACTTATGATGTGCAATAGAAGATATGAAATGAAATGAAACTAAATAACATAATAATGCAAAGGATGAAATTCCTAACACTTAATGAAGAGGTGAGTTAAATTGAATATTCCCTTTCAATTAAACAATAAAGAGCAATGCATAATGCATAAAGATTAAAAAAAAAGACAAAATATAACATGACATGGGAACAAATGAAAAATTCAGATAATGAACAAAAAAATATAGTTTAGTAGTATAAAAGAAATGAATAGAATAAACAATATGCTTTTTACCAAATTTTTGAAGTTTGAGAGGAAGCGAAGTTACAAATTAGGTTGATGTCAAGAAGAGACTTAGTTATAGATACTCATGCTACTACTACAACTATATGTGCTATCTTTGGAAGAACTTCCAGAAGCTATGGAAAGCTAATGGAAGAACTAATGTAAAAAAAATTAAATTAATGTCACTAAAGTGACACAGCATCACTAAGATGTTTAACCCAAAATAGAATCTACATGATGAATGAAAATGTCAATAAATTAATATTTTATTGTTGATGATGCAATACAAGAGAAGTGATAAAAAGATGCTAAAGTGAAAATAGATGATGCAAAGTACATAGGAGTGATAAATCTAACTAAATGTAATTGGGTTTCCAAGTTACCAAAATATGAAAAATAAGAACTAATTCTAGATAGTTTTAGACTAGAGGAATGCCTTTAGCTTCATGAATTGGAGATGCTGCATAAAATGATGTTGAACATTACTAGAAATGTTACTAGAAGCTAATGCTAATGCTAACATAGGAAGTAATGCTAAGCATCACTAGCAATGATACTTTGTGAAGAATGATGAAAACTAATAAAATTGATGATGTTAACATACAAAGTAATGCATGACCTAGTGCAAGATGTCACTCATGACGTTAGAACTCAAGAAGATTACTGATGAGTGGTGAGGTACCCCTACACTCAACCATAAGAAACGAGCATAGCACGCTAGTTTCTTACAATAATATTGAGCATATTGCAATTCACATGAGTGGATGCGATATTGCGGCTCATGTGAATTGCGTCTCATCATACCCCCAAGACTGAATGAAAACTCGTCCTCGAGTTCCTTACAATAATATCGAGAAGGTATGGAATTATTGAGGGGAATGGAACTAATGGGATGACATGTGAATGGATCATCATTACAAGACTTGACAAAACTAGTGTTCATGACAACAAGGGTGAACACCTTATTACAATGACATCAGGCCTTTGTTGGTAGCTGAGAAAGAAAGAGAGAGAGAAAGAAGTGTTGCTGCTGCCAACGCCAAGATTGTGCCTTCATTGTCCATCTGTAAATGCGCCATCAATCTTGCTCCTTACATAGCTGCTTCAGTGCTGCTCCATTCCAAGTGTTTGCTCCAGATCCAATCCATTGTTTGTATGATTGCCATCTGCACATACAACACAATCATATATTAGCAAGGGTAAACGAATCATTATGTAATTAATACCTTGTTTCGGTGTAAGTCCATTGGCTAGGCTGTGGTATGGCTAATATGGATCTGGGGATATGTTAATGATGACTATTGAAGGTGTAGCGGTTAGGAAGAAAATCAAAAATTCTGGGGCTAGGTGAAAATCGAAAAAATCGGGCCCCGTACCCCCATGACTAATCGTGAACCTCCAATAGTGTTAGAATGGAGAAAGGAAAGAAGTAAGAAAGATAGATAAAAAGGGACAACGGTAACATCGATAAAGTGGATGTCAAGATGAAAATGAATAAAAGAAATTAGATTGCAAAAATGTTAGGGGAAAGAATTTAACTAATGCTCCAAATAGGAATGTCAGTGGGTCCTCCCCAAAGCAGGCACATGCCCTTAATGCCTTGACAAACCCACATTCAAAGAGTCCGTAGGCTCCGAGAATGTTATTTGGAACAAAATTTAAAGTCTTAACTGCAAGCATTTACCAAAAAGAAAACAATGCATCAACCAAAATATACACTAATAATACAACCAGCAATGAGGTGAACAATGGAGAGAAGGGTGGAGAGAAAGAATAGAATGGAATCCCAAGAATAATGTGGTGTACAACCCCTTGTGTGTTTCATGATTAATGTGACTTAGCAAATCCCATTCCAAGTCCGGCCTCAAACCAACCACATCCAGTGACTTTGCATCAATGCATTCGGCTAAACCATCCACTTGGGTAACAAGAATGCATCTCCAAACAACCACCACCATTCTAACGAAACAAAGGAGAGAATGGGAAGCGAGAAGGGCCTTAGTTAGAGGGAACACTTTTGGTTCCATAACCAGTGCTTGTAGCCTAAGCTTATTCATCTAAGGGGTGTGCTTTGAATTCTCACTTTTTTTTTTTTTTTTTTTTCTTTTTTCTTTTTTTTTTTTTTCTTTTTCTTTTTTTTTTTTTTGTGTTTTTATGCGTGAGAACCACACCATGCAAAGACTTGATTATTTTTATTGTCTCAGCTTTTGATAGTTGGGTAACATCAGAACGGCAAGAAAACTCAAAAGGAAAACATCCAAGCACCCAAGAGAATGGCCAACACAAAAGCATCAAGTTTCCTTGAAGTCACACCCTTTTCAATCCTTGAGTCCTTCCTTAGTTTGAGAAATACCTAGTCACCAATTCGTTTAAGTTCTTATTAAGAAGGGAACTGTACATTTCCAAGCCAAGAGAGACCATAGAAACTGGTGGATGAATGGATGAAGTGGTCTCATTGCCTGCCATATCAAAAGAAACATACCTTAGTATCAACATTGTGACTTAAAGGTAAAAACCAAACATTAGCAATCAATATGAAAATAGTTCATGCCATCAGTCCGAACACTTATTATGGGACAAACTTATAGGGTGGATCACACACATACACACAAAAAATGGAAAAAGTATAACGATGTTGTAAAAATAAAACTAGAAAAGTTAAAGAAAGTTGTAAAACAAAAATGTTGTAAAATAAAAACGTGTAAAACAAAAATCGAAAAAGAACTGAGGGCCCCATATGATTAGCATGGATGGCCATCTCCCCCATAACTGAGTGGAAAGGGAGAGATCCAAAATAATGAGCGCCTATTTGAATTTCTTAAAAGTGTTCAACTTCTCCCAATTGATGATCTTAGATTGAGGGATGGAAGTTGGTGATGCTCATATTCCAATGTGTTTATGCCTTCGTTGTTGGCATGGGTTTCCTCAGTTCGTTCCATGCATATTTTTCTGCTCCTTCTAGTAGCTGTCAACCATGGGGTATCTACTACTGGTTGTGTGGTTGCTACATATAGGCATCTTTGTTTCAAAGTTTTGTGGGCACACCTATTGCATGGAGGCATTTCCTCCATGTCATCACCCGATGAATCACTGTATGTGATGCATGGAACTTTCCTCTTCTCGATCTTTCCACAAATGTTTATCTTAGAGATTTCCAAGGAAATATCGTGGATCCTAAGGCATGCATCTACTGTACTTAGCCATGCCCTTCCCATTATAATTGGAAAGTCCCCTTCGTTGTTGTTCACTTCAATCACCAGAAAATTAGCTACGTAAGACCAACCACACACAGTGGTAATGATGTCCTCCACCAATCCCAAGGGAATGGTGATGGACTGGTCTACCAGCTCTACTTGAATGTTTCTCTTCTTAAGTTGGGGTAGGTTCCAGGTGTGATACATCTCTCGTGATATTAAGTTGACTCTGAAACCTAAGTCAAGAAGAGCCCTATGTGGTTCATTTTCAGCGATTTGCAAATAGATTAAGGGACTCCCAGGGTCAATTAGTTTCCTAGGAAGGTGGCCTACCTTAATCCTGTTGATTACGGTACGCGTTAACATAAACGTATGCGTTACGCTCTATTTTTCGATGGAAGGGTGCTTCGAAGTGTTAGATGGTGGAGGAGTGTACATGGGTCCAACCGCTTGTTGTTGCGAGAGTTTGTCTGGGCTTTTGGTTCTGAAGTAGGGTCTTCTCTTTTTACAGTTGTCAAAACCAGCAGTGGGTTGGATATTTACAACTCTCGTAGCGTGATGTTGCTGTGATTGAGGAGGAAGTTCCCCTTGCATTGTTGGAGAAGGAGGTGTTACGAGAACTACTTGTGGTGGAAGAGGTGCGGATGGATTAGGAGGATGGTCTGGGTATGGAGTGTCTCCTGGAGGAGAAGGAGTCCTTCTGAAGTTCTCCCAAACTTGGTAGTAACGTGAAGGGTTTATGTGACCCATAGAGTCACCTGGGGAAATCGGCTACTGTCCATAATAACCATAAGGATTAGGCTGTCAGTAAGGGTACTGTTGTGTTGGCGGTGGTATCCCCCATAACTGTGGGTATTGCCACTACTGATGCTATCCGATGGACTATGGTGGAGTTCCACTTGGATAATACGTTAGTGGTTGGTGGAACTGCCTTGGGTTACCTTATGGATAAGGTAACCTTCGGGGTGTTTGCCATTGATTGACTTTTGGATTAAGTGCATACACCCCAAACTCCTGTAGATGTGAGATAATGGGGCAACATTCCTTAGGATGGTCATAGTGGCAGATCTCACATCCACTGTCATTGTCTGTGTCAAAGTCCACAACCACATCGGAGTTAGTGATTTTCCCCTTACCCTTGTTATGTGCAGCGCCTAAATCTCTCCACTTTTTCTTACCTTTGTCACTACTTTGTTCTACCTTAGACTCTTCTACAATTTTTAAGACAGTTTCAATTTTAGAGTCTAAGGAACTCCATACGTCGTCTACCTTAGCCGCTATTTCTACTATTAATTTTTGGATCAGCAAGGTTTTTCGGTTCACCAACTCTTCGATTGGTGACTCATCCTCTTCATCACAAAATTTCACTCCCTTCTTTTGAAGGGAGGGATTGCGATTATATTCTTCTGCACTTTTCCTTTTGCGTAGCTCACCCTCTTCTTTTGCTACTTGTTCCAACAAGCTATGTACTTCATGGGCTCTAAGTTGTGAGAGTCTCCCTTGGGCATAAGTTCCAAGGGTTCTTCTAGTTTCATGCCTTAGCCCATCCACGATGTAGCGAAGTTGATCCCACTGAGCATACCCATGGACCAGGCAACGATGTAACAATGTGTAGTAGCGGGCCATGACAGCATCCAAGTGTTCGTGTGTACCTTCCTTCTAGCCTTGGATCTGCTTACGCAAATTGGACACTTTGGAGTACGTTTGATACTTCTCGTTAAACAGTTCTAGCATCGTACTCCACCTCTTGATGGTTTCTGGTTCTAAGGACCGGTACCAACTCTCTGCTTCTTTGGTGAGTGTCCTTGGGAACAACTTAAGTTCTTGCCACTCATTTTCTATATTCTACAAGGCACATGCATCGTGGAATGCCTGTAAATGATTTTGCAGATCAGCATTGTATCCCCCTTCAAATCGTGGGATATTATTCATGTCTAATCGTTTGATCCGACTATCTTTTAAATGCCTTATGGGAATCCTAACTACCTTCGTGATGTCAAGCATACTTCAGGTTGCGAGTAGGGGCTCGTCATGATCATCTCTTTCATGACGCCTGTGATGTCTACATTGTTTCCTACTCTCCCTACATCCTTGCCCTTGTCCTTTCTCTCGACTTTCTCATCAAGGTCTTTTATTTTTCTTACCTTTATCCTCACCTTTATATTCATGATGGCTACACCCAAATGTGAGGAGAAGAAGAAGGGGAACCATCGCCATGACAATGTTTCTTGCCTTCTCTTCAGCTGCTACGCCCCTGATCGTGGTGACGATCTAAGTGCCCGTCCTTAGCATAAGTGGTTGTTCCCTCTGTAAACAGTTGGTGTTCATGGGCATCAGAACCAGGGATATGTATTGTTGATCGTAGGTTCTGATACCCAACCTCCTCGCCATCGTTAGGAGGGGGAACATCATTTGTTAAAGAACCTATTATAAGGGGTTCCTCATCTCCTATTTCACTAAGGACATGCGAGACCTTGCCCTTCAACAGTGCATGTTGACTCTCCTACCTTAAGTCCCTCATACGTTGGGCATCTGTGGGATAATGATCCCTCATGTCAAAATCTTCTGCAATGTATTTAGCAAATAATTCAGTCATGCCTATCTGTGCTAAGGCACGGAAAAGCATGCAAGAGATTGATCGGTCTGGGGGTAACACAATGTTACCTTGCAACTCTCTCCACCACAGTTGTTCATCTCAATGGAGGATAAAAGTAAAGTTAGGAATATACTCATCGGGATGAGTATATGTCATCTTATATTGTTTAGGACTTGGCTGATTTTGGTTATGTGTTTTATGTTGCCGACTGTCTCGTGTATGGTCCTTAAGTGGTGAGTTGCTCTTATAAGAAGAAGGCATTTTTATCGGTATGCTAATTTCACCATTATATAATTTTCTCTTTTGATTAACCCGAAGGTTCATTAAGGCTCACAACGATGTAAGTGATATCCCTTATGTTCTATTCGGTGCACAAACACTTAGTCCCCAGCAATGGTGCCAATGATGAGTGGCGAGGTATCCCTACACTCAACCATACGAAACGAGCGTAGCATGCACGATCCGATCGAACTCTGCA
Organism: Gnetum montanum; assembly: GCA_015680685.1. Classification (NCBI taxonomy): domain Eukaryota; kingdom Viridiplantae; phylum Streptophyta; class Gnetopsida; order Gnetales; family Gnetaceae; genus Gnetum; species Gnetum montanum. The sequence goes on from MNCI01027688.1 coordinate 338,025, forward strand.
GACTAAGTCCCTACACGCCCCATGGAACACTTGGGGTTAATTATTCATTGTCTTCCCAAACTTACTTGTGGTTGTCACGGTGTATGGTTAAGTAAGTCTGAGGTATATGATTTTTATGGTCTTTTCTAGTTTTTCTCCTATGCTATCGACATGAAGGGTTGAGAAACTAACTAACTCTAACTAATGACTAAGTCTAAATTAACTAGCATTAGCATCCATTCCCACTTACCATACACACCCTGAACTATGCAACTGTGGCTACCAAACGCTAATCGTTACTGGGATCACCATACGTAACACACATGCTCAAAGTGGTTGTACTAAGGCACTTAACTAGCCTAAACGTAATGAGCAGCCGATTCCTTGACTAACCGTACACATTTGTAAATGCTCGTAATCAAGTTGTACTCATTTCAGCTTCTAGGAGTTGAGGGTGAGAGAGACTAATCGCGATGAGCAGCCGATTCCTTGATTAGCCGTACACATTCGTCAATGCTCATAATCAAGTCGTATTCATGTCGCACTAATGCAGGTAATAAATAACATGTAGGAAATAACATGTAATAAACCTATTCCATGCACTGCAAGGTTTATCCACAAATCTCGTCTTTATTGCCATACACAACTTGCGTTTAGGTACAAAGCTGCTCAAATAAAGATCCGTTTACTTGGGGACTCCTACTATGGGCACATGGAAAATTTGCTATCCCTGGAGTGATCAAACTACCAGAGTTTCCCTAATTTAAGCCTAGGATGGGAAATAAGGGGAGTGTTGCCTCTTATTTATAGATTTGGCGATGGACCGTGATATCGCGTACGCGACATCGTAGGGGACGATGCAATATCGCGGCTCATGCGAATCGCGTCTCATCAATTACTAAGAAGTTATAGAGAAATATTAAAAACTTCTTTAAATGCATTCAAGGAAGCATAAACTAAATGAATGAGATGTTGATGAACTATGCAAACTTCTCCATGATTAGAAATATGAAAATATGGGTACAAAAACATCTATTGTATATGATCTAGGTAGAAGAATTAATTTCTTTTAACATGTAAAAGATAGCAGAATTTGTGTTAGAAACATTGTTTACATACTCACTTTTTTCTTAGGCTTGTGGTAAATCTCCTTCTTATTGAGCTTGCTTGTTGGATTCTTGAGTTATGAGGTTTTGCAACCCCATTTTTTTCCAACACTTGTCCTCCATGTGACTTCTTTTGTTGTAGTATTTACATCATGGAATGGAGGAATATGGTGCAAGGAAGTTACTCCTTGGTTGAAAGTTTAATCTTATACCTCTCCTTAAGCCTCAACCTCTTGTGTTTTTTCTCTCATGATGTTTTGTTAGTGGTAATCTTAGAATGATAAGTTACCTCTTTTAAAGAAGTTCCTACCTCTTCCTATTCTTTTATTGCTACTTCCTCTTGGAGGATTTTGAGGATTTTGGCTACATAAATATTTTCTTGAGCACAAGATGAAGTTCTTTATCTTTTCAAGAACTATCATCATTATTATCATCTTAGCCTTGTCCCAACAAAATGGGGTTGGCTACATGAGTCCTTATTCATCATTCACCTCTATGACTAGCTAGATATTTGTTTATTTTCTTTTTCTCTAAATCATCTTCAATTATTTTTTTTCTCTATATCTTCTTTGACCTTCTTTCTAATTGCTTTCCTGGAATACTGATATAGCAACCTTTTTAATAAGCTTATTATTTGATCTTCTTTACACAGATTCAAATCATCTAAGTCTCTCTTTCTGTAACTTATCTAAAATAGAATCCATTTCAAGCCTTTCAATAATTTCTATATTCTACAATTTATCTTTTCTGGTAACATTTAACATCAATCTAAGCATTCACATTTCTACCATACTAACTTTTTGTTCATGCGTCTTTTGTACTACCTACCATTCAGCACCATATAAGCTAGTAGGCCTAATTGTTATCTTGTAAATGTTTTTCTTTAACTTTATTAGTATTCTTTTATCATATAGAATACCACTAGCCTATCTTTATGTTGACCATCCTACCTAAATTCTATTTCTTATATCTTTATCAATTTCATTGTTTGATTAGATAATTAATCCTAGGTAAAGAAATTGTTTACAATAAGGGACTTTTTGTCCTTAAGTTATTACATCTATTTTGCCACTATTTATGCTATTATTGAAATTGCATTATATTTTACCACTATTTATGCTATTATATTCTAGAGTATGCCTCTACATCTCCATTTTAGAAATAATATTTTCTCTAGTTGTATTAATCAATATAATATCATTGATTTTGCAAACAACATTCATCAATGGATTTCATCTTGTATTTGCTTTATTAATTCATCAATAATAATGGCAAATAAGTATGGGGTAAGCACATACCATTGATGTAGACCTACTACAACTAGAAAATTAGATATTCTACAAGTTATTCTAATTTTAGTGATAACTCCTTCATAGATGTTTTGAATCACTTTAATATACTTATAAGGGATGTTTTTCTTCTAGATGGCCAACAAATAATATATCTAGGTACACTTTCATATGCTTTTTCCAAGTCAATGAAGATTATATGTAGATTTTCTCTACGTTTTCTAAATTTCTCTATCAATTATCATATCAATAAAATAGCCTCTATAGTAGATATCCTTGGCATAAATCCAAATTAATTTTTTGATATTATTAATTCAAGTTTAAGATGTTGCTCTATGACTATTTCCTAGCTTCATAGTATGGATCATTAGCTTGATCCCTCTATAGTTTGCATAACTTTGCAAATCTTCTTGATTTTTGTTGATAGGAATAATAATGGTTTTCTTGAATTGTTGGACATTTTTCCATCCTTCAAGATTTTGTTAACTAATTGTGTAAATTCATTTCTTCTTCTTGAATGTATTTTCTTGAAAATCCTTTATTTAATGATTATTGAAAATAATTTTTCCACTTGTCCAAAATTTCATCATCATTTACCAAAATTATTTTATTTACCTCCTAATGCATTTAACATGATCAATAGCCTTACATTTCTTGTTTCTAATTTTTACAAATTTATAAATATATTTTTCTCCTTCCTTTATTCTCAACTTCTCATAAAGGCTATCTAAGGCCTTATGATTAGCTTGGCTACTTCTACGGTTGCCTTCTTTTTTGCCATTTTGTATATTAATCTATTTTCTTAATTACCACTTTGCTACCATTCCTTAAAATATTTTTTCTTCTTTTGGATAGCATGTTGTACTTCAAAATTCTACCATCATGTCTTCTTTAGGATGTATTTTTTGCTTTTTGTTTTATTTAAAATGTTCTTTTCAATTTTCTAAATGCAACTTTATATTTAGCCTCAAATTAAATTTGTAGAGCAATCCCAATTCTAGGTACTTTATTCAAGAAATTATTCTATAAATAAGGTAATGTTATCTTCTATCAAATTCCACCATTTATGTGTTTAATCCCTTTTCCCATACTACCTTTGAAACTTTGTATAGCTAAGTCCATGACCATTAGTCAATACTAAGTTGCAACGCACTTTCCAAGTATGACCTTGTAGTCTTTGCAAATGGCTCAATCTCTTTTCCATAGTAAGAAATAATCAATTTGTGTTTTATTCATACTATTATTATATGTAATTGAATATTATGTCCTCTTTTGGAAATAAGTATTTTCAATTGCAAGATGACAAGTGCTTGCAAAATGTAGTAGTGAATCTTTCATATGATTACTCTATCTAAATCCATATCCTTCATGAATCTTATCATATCCCATTTTCATAGATCCAACCTAAGCATTAAAATCCCCTCTAATGAATATGCCTTCTTAATAGGGAATTTGTTAAAGCACCAAATTCACAAAATCTCAAAAATATTGCTTGATGGAATTTTTTAAACTAGTTTGAAAAGCATATATACTAATGACGTTAATGATCTCATTTCCAAGAACACGCTTCATGCCCATAATGCATCATCATGGTGGTATACTTATACCACTTTATCACTTTATCTTTGATAGATTGATCAATGATGATGCTGACTCCATTTCAATTATTTTTTTTCTAAGTAGAAGAGTTTGTAACCCTCTCCTAAAAACTCATCAAGAGTATAGGTGGTAAGGTTATTAGTTTAAATGGCATTTGCAAACCGATAGTTATCAAACAACATGGCCATGCTCTTATTGAAATTTTAAGATTATCAATAGTTCTAATATATATGATGAGCCTCTAGAAGAAATGTTAAGGGCTCATCCTTCATGATTCTCATGTTCTTAAATTCTATTCTAACTTTAAGTTATTTTATCTTCATATTTGCCTCATTACCTTTATATTCTTCATGGAGAGTGTCCCAACACTCTTCTGTTATGGCTTTAGATATAGTTTTGGCCCAATAAACTTACTAGCACTAGCTTAAATAATCATCCTAGCTAAGGCATCTTGCCTTATATCTTTATTTAGTTGCCTTCTTTGTTCTATTGTTAAGACATTTACATTCCAAGGGATTACAAAAGCCATTTAAAACATTTGTACTTGATTAATTTACAACAAGAACTTTAGCAAATAAGACCATGCCAAATTCTTGGAACTCATTAAAAATTACACTACACATTGGAATGTCTTTGGTAGTAGTCATCTTCAATCTTTTTCTCCTAGTCTTTAGTCTCTAATATCACTTATCAAAGCTTAGCAGTAGAAAAATATCCCTTTCTACTCTACCTCTAAAATTTTAACTTCAAATTTTGAATGGAAATTAGCACACAAGGCAACCACAAGTGGTAGGATCGCTCATGATGAAATTTGGGCAAACCATAAGTCATAAATAACTTGGGTTGTGGTGAGGTCATGAATGTTGAAATCATGGATCGTGCTTAGGTCATGGTACCTAGAACAAAGAAAAAAATCAAAATGCCTTGACCATGATGCATAAAATGAGTTATGATATATCACACAACAAATCATGATAAAGACCACAAGTTAGTTTGTGTGTGGTCTAGTTATAATGGTTAATTTGGATTGTCTATACCTCTTGTACTTTAAAATGCTTTACCATGAGTCATGGTGGCTCTAGAAATTCAAACCATGAGGGGACCATGAATCATAATTAAAGAAAAATTCAAAAAACATCGACCACAATTCATGGTGAAGTTGTTGTACATAGAACATAATTCATGGTAGGGGCATGGTCTAAGAAAACCCCAAAAAGAAATAAACACTTCGAAATAAAACTTACATGAAATTAAACCTTAAGAAGGATAGAGAATGGTGGTAATGTATTATTAGAGCTCTAGAGATAATGAAAGATGCAAAAAATGTTACAATTACATCAAATATATGTATGGATGAGAGAAATTGTGTCGTGTGCACAAAATAGAGAAATTATAAGAAAATCCTTCAATTTTTCTCAAATCTACCCTTAAGCATGCATAAATTGGATCAAAAGCATGCATCTAGTATGTATCAAACCTTCAATGTTTAAATTAAGCTTAACACACATAATTATGAAGCTTGAAACATGGATTTATAAAAGTGGATATTAAATCTTTCTTTAAATATGAAAGTAAAATTGTAATTAAAATAATTTGGAGAAAATAAACTTGATTTAAATGCTTTGATGAGTGACTCTATTAAAATCCTAACATAAAATTCACTATTATGCTTTAAAACTTCAATCCAAACTTGAGAGAACATTTAATTAAAATGAGAAATATGAGAGAAATCCAATTATGTGAAATTTGCAAAAACTATAAGAGAATTCATGTAAGCACATCCATAAAAAAACCTTAAGAGAAGATGCATCATAAGTGGGATTTACTCATCAATTGTGCAAATCATGCTTGTAAGAATGGAAGAAAAAGAAATAAAGATTTGAAGCTAGGAGAGTTATAAGAAAAGCATAAAAGCGTACACATAATAAAATGAAAGGAAGGTAGAGCTCTTCTTCATTCAATCTAAATGCTCTTGGATAGTACAAAAGATAGAGGTTCACTTTTTTTTAATTTCTTTTTTTTTTGTGAGAAAAAACTATAAACCCATATCTATAGTGGCTAGGACATAAAAAAGCCAATATGAAAACCATAATCAAAGGTACAATCTTGACCAGAGTCCAAAAATATGATTACCATGGAAAACAAAACACAATGCTCCTCTAAAATAAAAAGTCAAGCATCTCAATGAAGCAAATAAAATAAAATAAGAAAAAAAAATTTCTAAAGTGACTTTACCTCAAAAAGTTCATAACAACAATGTAATCCTATACATATAAAGTACTAAGCAACTCAATCCTCTCTTTGTCTAAATTCAGAAGCATCATTTCTTGGAAGTAATGGACCAAATATTTAGAGCTTGTTAAACAATAGCACATGAAATGATGGTGGTTCTTTGAAATAGAAAAGCATTATGAGTAATCCACAAATGATAAAGAAAGAAACATAGAAGAGCTTTTACATATCTATTCCATGATTTTTTTGTCACATATGATTAGAATATTAGTCATCTATTAGAGTTAAATTAGGTCGAACCAACATGTCAATATAGTTAAATATTTCCTTCTGATGAACATGGACATTTCCTATTAAAAAAGAGTCTAATGCAAGGTCTTCACATCTGTACCACAAAGCACACACAAATTATCATCAATGATCTCTCATTCTTTCAATAAATATTTTATTAGTAAGCATCTATGTAAACATTTAGAAAAAATAATTTGTATCATGGCTAAAGGGGGCAATGCCACCTATGAGCTTCTTCCAAATCCTTTTCATGGTGTGCTAAAGTATCATAGGCAAAGTGTAGCTAATATTCTTTTGAGATATCCTATTGAACAACATTTAGTTAAATTCCAATATGCATTTGAAACCAAGGTTTAAGCCTTTCAAATCTTTGTCAAATAGGACTTGCCCATATTATGAAAGGAGCATTATGAAAAAGAAACCCTCCATAAAGATATTTCACTCTCATAACAAGTGTCAATATTTGTTTAAAACATAAAAAGCCAAATAAGTTTGTCCAGAAGGACATAATTTACATGAAGCTCCTTTAACCCCTCTTACCTCTTTTAGCAATGCTCTTAACCTAAACTTCTAGTTTGGTCTTCAACATAAAGAAACATACTTATAACTTCTAAACATTAAAAGCAAAGACTTTTATCAACTATTACTACTCTACTCTACATATAAAAGTAAAGACTATGAGTAAGTGTGAAGATAGATCACATATTCATACTATTTCTAACACGTCCCTCTCTCTTCCCAACTACCATCCTACCTTCCATCCCCATGAGAAAATTATGCATTCAACTACAAATTGAATTCCAAGCTAAGGACACATTTTCCAAATGACTTTTTGTTGAAACTAGAGAATGACCCTATTCCAAAATAGCTTAGATAACTCGTTTTATGTGGTTGCTAGTCTCTAGTTCTACCAAGGCATGCATACCCCCAAATAGCTTTTTTTGGTTTAAATAAGCTAAATATGTCTAAGTTTATTTTAGCAGTAAAAATTCTTCAAAGAAAGTGTTGTCTTGTATATAACTAATGGCTATCTCTTTTAGCTATCCCTCAATCATAATCATGAAAATGAAAAAGCTTTCCACAAACTTAACTTCAATTCCTACATAGCTATGATAGTGAATAAGGAATTTTATAGAATATATCTATCTTTAATTTTGAGCCATCTACTAGCTAACTTCCCAAAGCTAAATCACAAAACTTTTGCTAAACAGAGAAAGAATCTAAGATGCAAAAATTATTTTTAAAGCTCAAAATTGCATGAAAGATGACATCAATTCTCCATTAAACTAGTTTAGAATTAACATGTACAAAACCTCTCCCATTCAACCAAGGCAACAAAAATAAGTTAAACCTCATCTTTTAGAGAAAATAACTTATCCCAAAATATATCATTCAATCAAGCATAGCTATGCATAATTTAAGCTAAAATAAGTAAGGAAAGTTATTTGATTCTAATATCAATTGAAAGACTAAAACTAAAAAAGATAAGAAGAACCTGTTTAGAATGTCATTATAAGAACAGTCTTTACAAGCTTTTTTCCCAAAAATATCTCTCCCTCTTTAGCTTCTAATTTGGGCTTTATATAGTAGCAATTGGCAGTTACAATAGTTTCACCAACCTCACATTCTCCTCATATAATTGCAGGTCATTGGACAATTGTTCAATTTCTAGATAAATTTTCTTCATTTTGTGAATTTGGAGTCCTTCCATTGGTAACTACTAAGATAAGTTCCCAAGACTAAGCAGAACCTTTATCACTTGATTCAATGTATCTAGTTCAATGCTATTACATTTCTTGATAATATCTTTGGCCCTTATTTCACCAACACTTAATTCCATTAAAGAGTTGGTTATCTTAGTTAATGCAACTTGTGTAATAAAATAAGTTTGTTCCAATTCTAAATTCTTCTAAGTAGCTTTAGTCATTATCTTTGTAACTTCCATCATTATAATATTTAAGAAACCTTAAATATGTTTTGGCATTACTTCTTTTTTTGCTTTGGCTATGTTAAATAGTTCTTGAGCTCTTCTTTCCATTTGAATAAACATGACTTATTTTCCTTTTATTTCTTATACCTAGTCTTTGTTATAGTTGACCTTAGTAATTATCTCTTGAAAATTTCATCGTGACAAGTATGAATAATCTAGAGCCTTGCCCTTTCTATCTTGTTCTAATTTAGAGCACACAACAGCTAGCTTCCCTTCTAGTTATGACATAACATGATCTTTATTTTTCAAAAATTATTCTTTGATGGTAATCATTGCCTTAAGTTGTCCATTTTCTTCCTTAAAGCTTTTCAATTCTTCCCTTAATATAGATGTATCTTGCTCATTTCGAATTAGATACTCCTTAAGTTTGACTATTTTATTATCAGTTACTTATACCATGTCTTTAATTAAAATGACTCTAGTTTTTGACATGTCCTGATGAGACATTACTAGCTTCTATCCTCTAATTTTTGGATCATCTTCCTTATAAAGAAAGATATCATTGGTTTCTATTTCTAGTTTGGTCATAAGCTTTTGGCTTAGAATGATTCATCCTTCCTTCTCATTAACTTTGAAAGATCATGTTGCCCTCTTCACCAAATCACCTAATGGGAAGTCTAGGGTAATTAGGACCAATGATGAGCTATCCTCTTCTTTCTACTATTGTTGTTGTAGTTCTTTTAGCCTCTATTTCTCCAATAGTTGTTTTTGTCTTCCCTTATTAGCCGTTATTCATTCAATCCTTATTTTTCTAGCTACCTTTACTCTTGCATATTTAGCTCCATTGAGTGGAAATCTTTTGTTTGGCATGGCTTCTTCTGGATCTTGTAGCTTCCAAAAGAAATAATTTTTCTCTAGTAGAGCTAAATATTCATCTATAAAATATCTAGCCAAGGGATGATCTCTTCTTTCCATGCATTTGCATACTTCAACAAATGGTTGATCACAGGTAGAAACTAGAAGCCTCACCAATAAGATTCTCTTCAATTATTCAAGAGCTTCATCCTTGGCTAGATTTACTTCTCTATATGTAGCTCTTAGAAAAACTACATCTGTCTCATTGAGCTAGTGAACCTTTCATGTTTTGGCAGTCAAGTATATTCTTTTTAGAGCTACAGGGAAATCATGCTACTTTCTATATCTCTTAGTCATTCCATTCAAATACCCTAAATTATTGAATTTTCAAAAGCTAACCTTCAAAGGAAAAACTTCTTTATGTTTGTAATTATGTCTTAGGGGACTTTCTCACATTTGTCTTCCCACCTCTAACATTGCCAAAAAGAGCTATGAACCTAGGAAGTTTGAAAGCTTGTGTTTCAAAACCTACTATTAAAATTTAAGTATAACAGGCATGTAGAAAAATAGCTTCATGACACTTTCCCCTTATTTCATTAATTATCTGCTAATCAATCCATGGTGGAAAGGCTCGTAAAATGAGTTTAAACAGATGGGGGTATATACAATTCATCAAAAATTCTAAAGCTTGGACATCAAAATAGTTTTTTTGATATATAATGAGGAAGAAATCATAAAAATGATCTTTAGGTCAAGCCCATCATTGTGATGCATAGCTAACAAAAATTAGAGTCATTCTTTCAGTTTAGAGAATCTTACTTAACAAATAATCCATTAAAAATGAGCTTTAACTTAACTAATCCCCTTACTCCTAAATTTGTACTAAATGACTCTACAATACATCGTTCATGTATTGTATAGGAAAGAAATTATTCTTAATTTCTAGTGCTACCCAAGCCCACACATGATAATCAACAACTACATTTATCTCATAACATGAACAAAAATTTAAAGCTGAAATAAAAAATTTATGGGAAAACCTAAGTTATTTAGCTTTTGGAATCATGTTCTAGTATCCCCCTACTTTTGCAAGATTGGCCAATGAGAGCTTGAAAAATTTTTCTATTTTAGAATGAACCTAAAAATTTCTATTGAGTACATCTTCATGAAATTGGTAGGTAATATCAAGCTCTATAAGACCATAGACTCGTGTGCATTCTTAGTACTAATGTTAATATAGCATTTTGTATTTCCTCTAAAGCAAAGCTTATCCTTCTTATACACAATCTCAGCTATCTGGAAATTTATAACATCTATTATAATATTTTCCCATGCCCTAAAACCAAGCTTATGAAGATCTGTATTCTCATAAATTTCCTACCAATTTTCCATTGTTTCTACAAATTCAAGTCTTGTTTTCTTTATTAGGTCATGGTCTTCATCAAAGTTGAATAAATCTCTTTCTTCCACTTCTAATTCCAAGCGCATGACGTCGATCCATTATTGAAGCTAATAAATGTTTATCTTGAATTGCTACATATAATCAAAGAAGCTAAAAATATCAATGTCTTAAAAATTCTGAGGTGCTTTTTTCTTTCCTTGTGAGATATTTTATCTAAGTTTCAAAAGGCTTCAAGATGGCTTTTCTATGCATGAGTGATAGCTCTTTCTTTGCTTTAATGCTCATATCTAATTGCTAATGACTCTATAATTTGAAATTCATCTTGAATTTGTTAATTGATACTTAGAGCCTCATCTTTCAATTCGCTCACTTTGGGACAAGCTATTTGAATCATTTTTATGATGGAGAAATAACCTCTCTTGACATGGCTTTTTGGAATGCTTCAATATCTTTTGAAAATATATAATATGTCGAGCTTAACTAGAAGTAAACATAAGTGTAACTTTAATAGGTCTTGTGCTTAATTCTTCAATGAGAGTCAGTTTGTAGAACTATCTTTTGGTTCTATGAGTTTCTTCCTTTTAATTTGAGCTAACATAGAGAACAAGTTGTAGCTCACTTATAGAATCAATTTGTAGAACCTTTTTTTTTTTTTGGTTCTATGATCTCTTCTTCCATCATAGCTGGTAAACCTTCAAAAATATTTCTTATGTTAATCTTAGCTTTAATTGAATTTAGCCATATGCATAATGATCCTTAGTAGGTCCCATGGCACTAATGTGGTTTGTAGAACCATTTCCAAGCTTGTTCATAGAACCAAATTTTGGTTTCACAAATCCTTTCTACAGAGAGTTGACGTAGTAGAATGATTCTTGAGCTTCTTCATTGAACCAAATTTTGGTTCTACAAGTTGCGTTATATTTTTTACCTTTTCAATCCTCATCTACATAATCCACAACATGCTAAGCTAGATTAAAAATATAAAATGCATCTTCATGAATTGAACTTATAACCTTTTGTGAGTCCAATATAAGCTTTGTTTAATCCGACATGGCTTATAGAATTTATTTATCTTTTACTTGTTGAACCATTTCATAGAACCATTTTTTGGTTCTACAAACTTGCATTATACAAAATCTGATGTGGCAAGGTCTCTTCTTTTTGAAATAGATTACTTTGGCCTTATGAACTCATTGACTTTTTAGAGCTAATGTCATAGAAACAAAAGGTAAGGTTGTTGTAGAATCAGATTTTGATTCTACAAGATCCCCTCTTTTTCTTAAGTTGATGTGGTTTATAGAACCAATTTAGAGCTTGCTCATAGAGCCAAATTTTGGTTCTATTAACTTACTCTACAAAGGGGCTAACGTGGTAAAACCATTTATTTGCTTGCTTGTAAAATCAACTTTTTTTTTGTTTTATGAGTAACACTTCTTTTTGTGCTTCTTCCTTAAATGACAAGGCTTATAGAGCCATTTTATCTCTTCTTTATAAAATCAAATTTTGGTTCTTCAAATCTATTTTACAGAATTGCTTACATGAAGAAGAGGAAATGAGTGCTTAGTACCTCTTGAGAGATTTTGAAGTATTTCATAGGATTAGTTTAACTTTTTGTTTGTACAACAAGTTTTTGGTTCCACGAACTTATTCCATACAAAGAGGTGATGTAACTTATAGAATTGAACTTTGAAACCCACTTGTAGAACTACTTTTTCTTCTACAAAGCTCATTTTCTTTTCAAAGCTAATTACAAAGGTTACTCTAAATCAAAGATATATATATATATATATATATATAGCTTCTCAAAATACTAGTTCTTTAAAACAAGATTTCTTTACTTAGCCTACGTGGCATAAAAGATTTAACCATAAAGTTATTCTTAGACATTTTTATAAACTCTCATCTTACTATCATGTGAAGCTCATCTTTGCCCTCCAACTAACTAACATGGATCACACTGTTATTTCAAAAGTAGCCTTTAGAGCTAATTTGTAGAACCACTTTTTGGTTCTATGCAACTCTTCAAATTCTACAAACTTATGTCATGGTAGAATTAGTTCAACTTTTAATTATAGAATCACCTTTTTACTCCATAATCAATAAAACTGACGTGGTTCATAGAACTATTCTACAAACTCTTTGTAGAACTAATTTTTGGTTCTGTGAACCTACTCTACTTATATGAGCTAAGATAGCAAAATTAAATTAGCTTCCCTTTACTAGACTAATCCCTTAAAATTATAAGTTTTCATTCAGTATTCTATGCTTAACTATTTGTGCTAATGCCAACCTCGTTTCAAGCCAAGACTGATTCTTTTAGCTCTGTGAATTCATTTCCAATAGTCCAAAACCTAGCCGATAAATTTAAAAAGCAATCTTTCATGTTAGATTATGCCCTTATAAGCTCTTTCTCTAGGAGCTAATTTAATTGTTCCGTGTTGTATCAAATTTGGCTCAAAACCTTAATTTTCACACTAGTTTCTTGGAGCGCATGCTTAATCAATCAAGAATTCCTAAGTCACTACTACACCAAAATTTTATACTTCTAAAAAATCTTTGTTAAAACAAACTAAACATTCATCACATTCTCGCAAATAGTTTTTTTTTTTTTTTTTGCAAGATTTTTCTTTGCTTAGGTTTTTTATCCCACGCACTTTCATCCACAAAAATATGATTATGGACCAATATTCAATGTAAATCCATAAAATTTCTTCAAAAGCTTGATGAGCAATACTTCTTACCTAAATGATGTGATCAATTTAGCTTATTTGTACTACTTAATTCATCAAATTTTCAATTCTAAAGCCATTGAATATTTTTGAAAATTAACCTAATAATTTTAATCTTTACTATTCCATGATAATGGCTATTGTTGCAACCACACTTTTCAATACCTAGATAAGATCCTAGAGTATGGGAAACATAGGGATATGATCCCAAGGAGGGCAGAGTGGAAAGAGAGAAACCCAACTCTCCTAAGTCTAAGGCATGAAAAATTGATACAAAATTGTTAATGGACACTTCGTCAATGTACCTTTATGACATCTAACCAACATGACTTTTTTAGAACTAAAACACAACATAGTGATGTTAAATCAACAAACCTATGACATCAAACTTGTGACTTGTAGACTACAAGCCACATACTCTAATAATGTTTGAAGGATTAGAATGCTCTATCATTGCATGTATTCTAGTGATTTCACCAACCATATTTATAAAGGTGGAAAGCCATTACTTATATCCAAAACCTTATAGTTGTGTTTGAATCTATGAATACAAAGATTAATTATCTTGGACATTATACCTTTAAAAAATAATTTGTAATGTATGTACACCCTAAAATATATAGTCCAATGAGATCTTTATCTTACCCATTGTAACTATAAAAATAATTTGTAATACAGGAACACCCAATGTATATATGGTTTATTGAAAGTTTTATAACTTAACATTGCCCATCAAAATCAAATCCATGACTTAAAGCTTTGAAATCAAGAATCTTACAAGACTAACACCTTTTTGTAAGACTAACACCTTTGAATACATTCGTTTCTATTGAATTCCGCTTATATGAAGATTTAATCTGAAGAGTGTTTGGATCGACATTATTGCTGCATCCGGTTCAAACTGTTCAGCCTACTGCATCAGGAGGTTCAAACTGTTTGCGAGCTGCTCCTTTTTCTTGCCCATGTCACTCTTTCTATGCGTTGGTCTGCAACCACTGACTTACTTTTGAGAAGATCTGCATAACGTGCTAAGGCACCCTCGTCATGTGACCGTTAAAATTTGAGGAATATATAAGTCTTCTGGTAATCATTTACGTGTACGGTTATGGCCAGTTAAATCAAAAAACCAAAATGAATTGGATGGATCCAGCATAACTGCTGCCGCAATACATGCCTTATTTTTTTTGGGCATTGTACCACGTTACCAGCGCTGGAAGCAAAATTTTGCTGCGCGTTATGGGCCATTACGGGGCACGATGAGATGAACGATTAAAAGTCAGATTTGGGCTGGAATTTCAGAATCCTAGTACGCATTCATTATTGCAAAGCTTTTCATTTTTAAAAGTAGGCTAATCTACGGTTAATATAATTGATATTTTTATCACGGTAAAAACTAATATAATTTGTTGCAGCAAATTTTATGTATTTCATCAAAAAATTCATTAAACTTAAAAATACTTATTTTCTTCCTCAAATTGAAATTGAAATTTTTTATTTCCGTTCACTTAGAGCCTTTGCATCTATCATGGCAGTTATAAGTCACCGGTACCAACTAAAATGGAACTTATGACCTAAAGTTACTAGATCAAATCTTTTTTCACTCAACTAATACCTCATTATTTATAAATTTTAAATAATAATAACCTTTTTTAACATTTCAATGGGTTAAATTGACTCTTCTCAAATTTTCATAACATTTTCCAGGACTGAAAAATTACTGTAGTTTACGCCATAATAAAAAACAGGCCTTCAAACGAGTCAAATTCCAACCCTAAAGTCCAGAGTCAACTGCAGGCCTAAAAGGTTGTCCGAGTGCAGCTGCGCAGGAGAAGTTTTAATTTGAATTTTAAAAGCAAGTTTGGCATTCTTCCTACTTCCAACGAACACCGACACGATCATATTCACGATGGCGCTGTAAATCCACTGAGCCAAAGCTGATGTTCATTTCATGATTTCAGGTTCCCATTCCCTGCCCTGGAATAAGTAGAGTTGCCGCTGCTTTGAAAATTGCAGCGCAGACAAAAGACAAAGAAGGGCACTAAAAAACAAGAAAGAAAAAAGTTGAATCCCCTACCTAACTCCATTGCCTGTGTAAATCCATTGACCAAACCCGATCATCACATGCCTACTTGCAGTTTGATGGAATATTCTGCAATATTCCACCACAACTTCTCGCGGCACGACTATGACTTGTGCATTATTTTCAATTGCCTTTTGCTTTCTTTGATCCTTGTTGCACAGTTTCCCGGCAGACTTTCACTCTAATCAACTTAGTTCATGGGAGCAATCACGACAGTTGATAAATCAATACATTTCTTTTCTTCTTACTTCCATGGATCCATCCTACCTCCATTTTGGACTAATTCTCGCACAATTTCAGCCTCAAGGTTTGGTGCAACTTTCAACTTTAATTTGCCTTTTTCGGTACTCTGCATTCAAGATTCAACCAAACAGCATGCAGCTACAGAAATTTCCAGTTTCCAGATCTGAAACAGCCAGTATATCCTCCTCTGTAAGAAAAAGCGAAAACGCCATCACCCTTGGCCCTGGGATTCCTTTATATGGGCATTAAGGCAGTAGAGTTTCAGCCAGAAATTCTGAGACAGTAGCACGCAGTACTGCTAATAATGCTCTTGTCTTAGCTTGTTTGCCAGTCAATGGTAACGGTGTTGAAGCTTTAATTTCCTTGTATTTTGCATCTCGTGCACTTGCTTTGCTTGGCTTGGCTTTCTGAAGAGATACTTAGTACCGTAGCTTAATTATATTGAGATATTGTAGGCCAAATTCAGATTTAAATTGGGGATTGGGATTTTATGGTGTTGTAGTTGCAATTGATGAGGTAACAGATGGGATATTATAGTTGAAATGCATGGGTATAATTTCTAATATGCTTAGAACAAAGTCTTACGAGGCTGTTCTGTCCTAACTGTTATATTAATAGTATTTTCAAAACTCATAGCCTTGATATTTACACTGTCCGATAAATTCCAAGATTCTAACCATGTAATAAAATTTCAGTTGCGGTATTCAATAATGGGGAGCTACGAAACGAAGAAGGAAATGGAGAACAGCAGGCGGAGGCTGAGATCTAAATGCGGCATGGCTTTGTTGCTGTTCGTGACGAATTTGGGCACATATTTGTTGTGCTCTTGGCTCCCCAAAAATGCCAAAATAGCATTTCCAGAAAATTACATGCTAAAATTGGGGGTAACGCAGCAGAACATGGAGGAGGGGCAGCAGCAGCAGCTGTTGATGGCCAGGCTGAACCAGACGCAGAGAGATCTCATCTCCACCGAAGCAGAGCTGCACAGTCTCAAGGCCGCACTCCAAACTTCTTCCCACATCTCTGAAAATGTCATTTCTGAGCTAGCAAGGCTCATGGATTTCATCATATCCCAAAATGAAAGCAACAACAAAGATGCAAATGCTGCAGAAACAGAAACGGAAACAGCGATGCCGCCAGAGCTGTTGACAATGGTGGGGGAGCACAAACTGCCGTTTGGATACAACAGCTTGTTCGGCAAGGATAAGATGTATTCGCCAATGGGGCATGCATGTCTGAACTTGAAGGAGGATCTGGCCAAGTATATGAACTATGAAGTAGGTGGCGATTGCCCTGATGATGAGAATCTGGCGCAGAGTCTGATGGTGAAAGGTTGCGAACCTCTGCCTCGCAGACGATGCCACACCAGGATCCCGCAGGGCTACGTTGAACCTGCTCCATTTCCTCAGAGCATGTGGAGCATTCCTCCCGATACCAGTATTCTGTGGCATCCCTACACCTGCAAGAGCTACGCCTGCCTCATCGATCGCAAGAATCACAAGGAAATCTTCACCGATTGCAAGTAGGTATCTCAGTCTAATTCAATTTCATATGCACATCTCAACTCTTCTCTTCAATTTCAACTGATCGATTATAACCACCAAACCACATTTTAGTAAAAATTTGTAGGTTAGATATATATAGCCGATTTTTCTGCGTTCATAGTCCATAGATGCATAACATCCTTCAGTGGTTACATTGTTGAATATACAAGAAAATTACCGCACGGAAATAGCTCAAACTGATCATTTCTGTGAATAAATGCAATAAACGACTTTGCTTTCCATTAACTTGAGGATACTGCCCTGCTGATTGCTGAATCTCTAATATTAAATATAAGCAGGATACTAGCTGAGCTTCTGTCTCATTTAGGATTGAGTTGGCCATAAAACCTATAATTCAAAGGTTCCCAGATCCTTTGAAAATTACCACGGTTTTTTATTTTTATTTTATTTTTTGAAATCCTGTGCTATATATTGCAAGGCGAGATAGCTATGTTTTGATAGGGCGTCTTTTTTTTTAACATCTTTTTCTTATTGCGCTTCCATGTATTCCAATCCCTTCTTTGTTATCCATGCTTTTTTAAAGTGCGCAACAACCTGATTTTGGTCTCTGCGATGCATACTCCAGACAGCTGATCTAGATTTCTGATAGTCTGCTTAAAACAATTGGCCATGGACAAAAGTCTTGTCTTATGTCATTTGCTCAAATTTCATTCGTGTATATCAAAATTAAATCCTTAATTTCCATTAAGCTACTAGAGTAGAGATACACAACACTGGATTTTCCCCCATGTACAAGTACAACCGGCATTTGAAAATCCTGCAATCCAATACATCTTTATTAGTTAATTTGTATTTCCTAAACCCAGTTGCCCAGCCCTCTGTTTCCAAACAAAATGCCGAATCCTTATCCTAAAGCACAAACGCGCAACATGACCCTGCCGGCTAAACAGACTTTGACTTGCACTATTAACATTGGAATTCTCTTCTCTGAAAATCAGACGTTGACCTACTTTGTATATTATATTGAATTCTTCTTGAGGTAAGAGAAGTCTTAAGATTTAGGCCAGGGTTGTGCCGGGTGCAGCAGCATTTTTGGACAAGTAGCATACTCTCAGGCCCATGATATAAAAAGACAGTTAGGCTCATTTACCAGAGGGCCCTCTCAGGGCTCACCTAACACGATGAACATAGTTGTCAACTTGGGTTCAAGTGTGGATGTACCTTCCGATTGGAAATTGACAGCCAAGGGTGATTGTCAAAGGAAAATCCCTCCATAATTAACTTTAAGTACTGACTTTCAAATTTAATTTTGTTCTATCATATGCCAACAAAAGTTGTGAAAGAAACCCAAATCAACAACATCAAGAAAGTTAAGGAAATAAAGTTATTTTCTTTACAACAATTAAGGGTGGAAATAAAATGCAGCCAAAGCAAAAATCAGTAAAGAATATTAAAAAAATTTCCATTCCAAAGATTTGACAACAATAAAAACAACCTAAATTATAAATATGGTAAATCGCAGACAACACCGAAAATAAGAAAATAAGCATGGTTACTGGTACAGTTTCTAAAACTTTTAGGCTTATTTTACTCCACAAATTGCAAAAAAAATTTAAAAAAAAAAAACAGAAAAAACACAGGCACAGGGGATCAATTTCCAGCCGCAACAAAAAGAGGTTAGGCACTTTCCTGCCGAAACCCCACCGAAAAAATGAACATAGTTTTAGTCAATTTCGAGCCGGAACGAAAAGAGGTTAGGCATTTTCCTGCCAAACCCGCACCTGAAAAACGAACATAGTTTTAAACTCGGTCAATTTCCAACCTCAAAGAAAAGAGGTTCGACTTTTCCTCTTCCAAAAACCCCACCAAACACGAAGACCATAGTGTTAGGCTTTGGCTTCGAACCTGCCCGCACTTGCTTGAAAAGCAGATTCAGGCTTTTGTGGACGCACATAATGCGAGATGTCCCTGTACCTGTACCTGCAACTCAAAAAGAATGAATTCCGCAGAAACAAAGAATTCTAAAACCTCTGCTGCAATAAATCCAAAGGGCTTTCAAATTCAATAATTCAATCAATGAAACAAATTTTAAAGTAACTACTAATTACAGAAACGAAATGCAATGCAGGGACTGCTTCGATCTAGACGGAAGAGAGAAAAGGCGATGGACGAAGGAGTCGGCGAACGAGCTGAATTTGTGCGTAGATCAAGTCCTACAACTGAAGGAGGGCAGCATTCGCGTGGGGCTGGACATCGGCGGAGGCACTGGAACCTTCGCGGTGCGCATGCGCGAGCACAACGTGACAATCATAACAACGTCCATGAATTTGGACGGGCCTTTCAACAATTTCATCGCCTCGCGCGGCGTCGTTCCCATGTTCCTCACCGTCTCGCAGCGCCTGCCCTTCTTCGATAACACTCTGGACATCGTTCATTCCATGCACGTCCTCAGCAGCTGGATCCCCCCGACTTTGCTGGAATTCATTCTGTTCGATATCTACAGAGTGCTCCGCCCCGGCGGCATTTTCTGGCTCGACCGATTCTTCTGTCTGGAATCGCAGTTGCAGGAGATTTACCAGCCCATGCTGGAGCGCCTGCGCTTTCATAAGCTCAAATGGAACGTCGGCCGCAAGCTCGACCGAGGTCCCAACCTCAAGGAGATGTACGTCACTGCACTTCTCGAAAAGCCCCTCAGCTGAGTCCCAGCCACGCAAACAAACTCTCACTTCTGGACCCAACCAAGCTTGCTCGCCTCTTTTTCATCGTCTCATGAATTATCTGTGTGTTGAACGATGGCTGTTATGCCTTGTTAACCTTAATCCAAAATAACATTACCTCGTTTTGGAACTTGCAACAGCCTTTTTAAAGATATTTGATTCGCAAGACATATATGATCAAATTAACTCTTAACTCAGCATTGTTTATCGGAATTTCATGGCTCTTTAGATTTAATAAAACTTTAGTTTTAGTTTTTGATTTTAAAATCAAACTTGAGGTTTCAAATCAAAAATCTTACCGTTAGACTAAGACTTCATTGTTACCCCTAATTATACTTAATAATGAAATACAACATTGTGTAATTTCTAACATGGATTCAAGTCACTATTTTAATTTTGTTTTCTATTTTCTAAAAAAAAAAAACCAATCATACATATAGAGAGAGAATTCAATCAAACCGTAATCAATGGTATCATAATTTAAAGAGTAACTCATTCTTTTGTCAACCCACTCATTCTACTCAAGCTTTACTTCCATCAATTGATATATATATATATATGGATCAAATTTGTTTTCCTTGCCATGTACCATAAATAAGCTGGTTTAAGTTATAGATGATGAATAGTGAAGTGAAATACATCTTTGTAAACTTCTTCCTTGCTTCTTCAATATAATTATGCCCATCTCCTCACACCCTTTGTGTTCATAGTTAATGTCCAACTATGATTGTATCCTCACTTCCCTTTGTGATTTGTATGGCTTAAAAGAATTTTTGCATGAGTATTACATGGAGAATATTATTCTACTAGTAAAGTTTACATAAATTAACATTTTAAAATAAAAAATATAATCTGAATTTTTCCAAAGTTATAATAGGGTGGGAACCCATTCAAAAACATCAAATCACATTAAAATTGTAAAGCTAAATGTAAAAAGAAATAAGAGAAGTTATCTTATATTGCTTCACAATTGGAAACATAAACATAAAATAATTAAATACAAAATATGAGTACATAAACATTAGGACAAAGGACTTGGTGCCTTTGTTTTACAAGATTTTCAAATTTACTATCTTAATAACCATTTTTTTTAAGGAGAAGTCTAGTCATTTTTATAATGAGAGGGGTGAACCCCTAAATTAGTAATTACAACAACAATATCATCATGGAGGGCAAAAGATCCTCTAGCAAAACCAAACCAATCAAAAAGCCTTAGGCATTCCTAGAGGGCATCAAAACCCAAAACCAAAAAATAGTCATTTGCAACATCCTAAAGTTTATTTAAAACAAAGGGTATGCATATTTAGAAAAGTAGAAGAACACACAATTTACAATCGCCACATTGGCTCATCTTGCAAGGAGTCATGAGCATTAAACGATGTCATCATGCATTCATGGATGTTTCCCTATAAGTGAAAATTGGGGAATGCTTTCAAGATGCATTTATAGGGAGAGTTTAAGCACTTCGCATGGAAAGTGTGAGCATTTTCTTGAGCCAAATCACCTAGGAAATATCCACCCATAATGAAATCTCATGCTAGTGGGTTTAAATGATGGGCCTTTTGATGAGAGTGGTTACTCTAATGGTTTATTCTAATTATTAGGGTGGCAATTTCTCTAAAATTAGAGTGGAAATTTCTCTAAAATCAGAATGGCATTTTTTCTAATTATTAGAGTAATTGCTCCCAAGCCTATAAATACAGTGCCCAAGCGCACAATTTAGAGAAGAAGTCTTGGAAGGAAGTCTTTCAAGGGAAGTCTTTTAGAAGTCTTTTAGGAGTCAAGTAGCGAAACTTTTGTAGTTAGAGTATTTTCCAAGTGCCCGCAGCAGGAGGTCTAAGTGTGGACAAATCTTTATTCGAGCATTGTGTACCTGAGCACACCTTGTGTACGGCAATAAAGACGAGCTCTTTGATTCATCCTTACAGCACTTGAGATTTGTTTTCTTACTCATTTCCTTTATTTTATTTTCTTCTACATTTATTTTATTTTATTTTATTTTATGCACTTTACATTTCTATTATTAGCACACACAATACGATCACTTCGAGCATGTGTGTNGTGAAACACTTGTATTTGTATGGTTGAGCGTAGGGGTACCTCGTCGCTCATCACATTTCTTTAATCATTGCCCAATACTAATCCCACAGGATCCTAGTCCACATGTACATGAATTGACCTATAGCCTTTGTAAACAAACATTCTTTGAAAAGGTGTGTTGCAATTTCAAGCTTCTTATAGTAAAGGATACATTGGGAAGAGGCCATGGGAAAACCTAATCGCTATAGTTTTTCCTAAGTGAGGACTACATGATGAGCTAATAGCCAAGCAAAAAACCTTGCATTGATTGACAATGCAACCTTCAAATAACATCTTATCCCTTTACTTTGGCAACAGATCATCTATAAAGACATGAGATCCACTAGCTATGACTTGTTAAAGAAAAATGCAAGGATTCTCCATGGACTGAATTAGTGGGGCTATGTCTTTCAAGGATGTCAAGAGTTTTGGTGAATTGGCCATATCTATTATCAACATGAAAGACTGATGAAATTCTCCACTACCTCTACCAAACCAATCCTTTGCATGTACTCATGGACCTCAACACAATAGGATGACTACTTTAGAGAAAAATTTCCTAATCATTTTGTAATAAGCTTATCCTATGGGAAGACCTTTCACCACAATGTTTGCTTCCCTAAATTCCAAATGCCTAAGTGATTGAAGGAAAGTCCATACTTTGCTAATGGTTTTTCATATCTTTGAGGCTCTAGCCAGACAAGTCCATAAATTAGGATAACACATTTGAAGCTAGTTAACCTAAGGCTTGTTTGCATGAGACCAATCCTCCTAAGCCAACTTAGTAGCTAGAATGCAAGCTTGCCTCTTAAAATCCCAAAGCTCATAACCACCTACATGAACTAGGATAGCCAAATTATCCCAAGCAATCAAATGAAACTGGCAATGCTCCTTCCCACTAGATCAAAGGAAATTTCTCACAATCTAATTGACTTATGACATAATTTGGGCTGGAGAATTGAAAACTAATGCACTATAAATGGGAATGCTTTAGAAAATCGATTTAGTGAGAGTCAACTTACTTGTGCAACACAGAAACATCCCTCTTCAAGAGGTTAACTTCTTCTGCATATTTCCCAACACTCCCTCCCAACTATTAGTTGATTTGCACCTGCTTAACATAGGCTACCCTTGATAGGTAGTTAGAAGTGAGATAATAGTACATCCAAAAATATGTCTAATATGCTCAAACCTTTTTATTAAGCACTCCACATGGAAATACTCTATCTTTTTCTAATTAACTTCAAGCCTTATTGATTGATAAAATCCATCCAATGCATATATCACCTTTTTGGCCTTAGGGATAGATGTCAGGAAAAAAATCATCACGTCATCCACATATCGAAGAGTACAAAGGTTCCATGGAAACGAGGATGTGACATTCAATTTTCTAATCCATCTACATAGGTCATTGGAAATAATAACAAAGAGATATGATGATAAAGGGTCACCTTGCTAAAGGCCCCACCATGGCCAAAAATGCTAAGATATCTATTGATTCAAGGAAACTTAAAATCTAATTGCAGAAAACACGAACTTGATCATCTCATACAATCCTCTACACAACCCCAACTCCTTCAAGGTGAAAAGGAAGACATCCTAGTTCATCTTATTATATGTTTTTGATAAATTAAGTTTGACAAAGCAAATCTCCTATTTCTGAATGTATGCCCAATTCAAAGCCTTATTTGCCACAATGACATTATTAATAATGTTCCTCTCAAGGATGAATCCTGATTAATTCATCTTTATGACAAAATGTTCCTCTTAAGGACTTCAAGTGATTCACCAAAAACTTGGACAAAATTTTATAAAAATGACTACAAAGATTGTTAGGCCTATAATCCCTTAAGGATTGCACCTCCTTCTTCTTGGGTAGCAAGATAATGAAGGTATTATTCTAGGATTCAAGAAAAGTACCATACTTGAATCTTGCTCAAAAGATACCCTCAAAATTCCTTTCAATGATATCCTAATAGATTCTAATGCATTCAAAGTTCCAACCATTTGGCCTAGGCATCTTGTGATTTAGTGCCTCAACCACTAAGTAATGAATCTCCTCTCTAGAGTGTCTTCCCTACAAGAACTCATTATTAATAGGGGAAACTAAATAGGGGATCATACCTTCCAATTGTCTAGGATTAACCCTCTCATTCTAATCATATAAGTTACAAAAATAGGCAATCACAACCTGGAGATCCTCTTGGACATCTAAAGAGAATTTGATCAAGGACCTCTTTTGATTTCTCCTCTTTACGATCATATGGAATAGGACGAATTTTAATCTTGTTCCTTTATCCACCTCTCTTTGAAGTGTTATTTCTTGTAGACCTCCTCTTCCTAAGCCAATGTTCTTACTTGTTTCTTTGCAGCAATTAGATCTTACATAATGAAGTCCTACTCTGGTAATGAATTTGCATATCCCTAGATCTAACCCATCTTGTCCAAAGCAGCTTACATCATTTGGAGCCATGTTTTCCTCCACTGCTAAGAGCAAAATCATTGAAACATTGCAAGTTTCTATGACATTCCATGAGATCCAAGACTAACCTCCTCCATGTGTTAAATTCACACTAGCTTAGTGATGAGTGGCGAGGTACCCCTACACTCAACCATACGAATACGAGCGTACACGCACGATCCGGTCGAACTCCGCAGACTAAATGCCTTAACGCCACAAGAAACACTTGGGGTTAATCGTTCGTTGTCTTCCCAGGCTTGCTTGTAAGTGTCACGGTGTATGGTTAAGCAAGTCTGAGGTATGTGATTTTTTTGGTATTTTCGGCTTATCTCCTATGCTATCAGGGGAAAGGGTTGAGAAACTAACTAACTCTAACTAATGTCCTAAGTCTAAGTTAACTAGCGTCAGCATCCGTTCCCACTTACCGAACACACCCTGAACTATGCAACTGTGGCTTACCAAACGCTAATCGTTACTCGGATCGCCACACGTAACGCAAGTGCTCGAAGTGGTCGTACTGAGGCACCTATTTAGCTTAAGTGTGATAAGCAGCTGATTCCTTAGCTAGCCGTACACACCCGTGGGTGCTCGTAACTAAGTCGTACTTATCACACGTTCTAGCCTAGCAATGAGCAGCCGATTCCTCAACTAGCCGTACACATCGGACTACTACTGGGATTCCCAAGCGCAGAATCCTGGAATACGCTACTGGGTTACCAAGCAGCCAATGCTCGTAATTGAGTCGTACTCATGCATTGCGTCAAGCAGCCAATTCCTTGACTAGCCGTACACGTCCGTAGACGCTCGTAATCAAGTCGTACTTGAACGCACTAGGAAAGCAGTAAATGAAAGCAATAAATAAAACCACGTGCTGCAAGGTTTATCCAATCAAGTTCGTCTTTATTGCCGTACACAACTTGGGTTCAGGTTACAAGCTGCTTGAATAAAGAGCCGTTCACTCTAGGACTCCTACTGCGGGCACATGGGGAAAAATTCTAACTCTGGAGTGATCGATCTGCCAGAGATTCGCTACACTAGCCAGGATTGGGAAATGAAGGGAGTGCCGCCTCTTATTTATAGATATGGCGGCGGGACGCGATATCGCCTACACGATATCGCAGGAGAAGACGCAATATCGCGTACGCGATATCGCATGGGATGCAATATCGCGGCGGCCACGATATCACGTACGCGATATCGCATGGGATGTGATATCGCGGCGGCCATGATATCGCGTACGCGATATCGCATGGGATGTGATATCGCGGCGGCCACGGTATCGCGTACGCGATATCGCATGGGATGTGATATCGCGGCGGCCACGATATCGCGTACGCGATATCGCGGCGGCCACGATATCGCGTACGCGATATCGCGGCGGCCACGATATCACGTACGCGATATCGCATGGGATGTGATATCGCGGCGGCCGCGATATCGAGTACGCGATATCGCGGCCCAGTGCAAGTCGCGTCTCATCACTTAGTTTGAAATAATTTCTTAGAAAGCTATATATTCTCAACTTTAAAAGTTGGAGACTTAGTCATCTTTAAATAGATAACAAAAGGAGCTTTAGTTACCTAAAGAAATTTTTTTAGGTGAAGAGATAGAAAGAAACATAGTTGCATATGTTGACCTTTTGGTATGTTAAAACCTTGAGGAAAATGGAGAACATAGAATGTTTGTTGTGGATAATGTGTTTTCAAGGCATGAGCAAGAACTCTACCAAGAGCTCATGAAAGTCAGATTTACAATGAGATGACAAAGTGAAGACTACATGGGCAAGATGAGAGCATAGATAAGCATGGATGAAAATGAAGGCCACAAATCAAATGAAGATGTTCCAAGGACTGGCAAGAAAGCAAATTGATGGGAGACAACCTCAGAAGATAGAACTAAAAGTGGAGGAGACATCTCCTACAAATAGTAGACATCTCTATCTTAGAGTAGACGTCTCCCTAGAGACATCCCATAGAAGATGTCCTATTTACTAGTGAGATGTCTCTCCTGAATTGAGGCCATTCTCAGCTAGACATCCCAACTTTGAAGAAGATATCACTAGTTGTTGCATGAATTCCAAGGAGTTTTTGGAAACTCCAAGACTATAAGAAGATACCAAAATCTTGGGAATTGGGAAGTATTGTTCACAAGAGATCTATCATTGTCTATTCTATGCTATTATATTCTTGTTTTTCATTGTAACATCATTTGCTTGATTTATGTTGTACTGTGCTTCAAAGTGCAAGGACTTGTAAATTTAGTTACATTATTTCCTTGTGCTTTTCTCCTTTTCTTGTAGCCTTGTAGAGTTGATGTGCTTCTTACGAGAAGACATCCATATTGAACTTGTTGGGATCCTACAGGATTGAGTGGTTTTGCAACATTAAAACACTTCCGAGTAGAGCTCTATTTTGTAAAGGTTGTGGGATTGTTGAAACCACATTTTGAGTTTGTTGGGACCTTGTAGGGGTTTAGTGGTCTTGCAACAACGAAATGCTTTGGTGCAAAGCTTAGATCTTGTATAGGGTTTGGTGCCCTTCAAACCACTTTTTGAAGGAACAAAGTCCAAAGGTGTGCAAGGAATTTACCCTCTAAGTGTGGACTACCCAAGTTGGGAAACCATGTAAACTTTGGTGTGCTTTTGTGGCTAGTGCATTTTTAATTTGGGGAACTTATTTAGCCCCCCTTCTAAGTTCTCAATCCTCAGCATGGCCTTTCAAAAGATCCACACATATAAGTGTTGATTATGTTGCACTTGCATTATTTTTAGATGGAACAAAACTGACAAATATCAAGAAGCTATAGAAGATGCTTTTGGTTCTAAATGAAAAGAAGCAATGCTAAAGGAGATGAATTCTTTGGAGAAAAATGAAACATGGATTTTGGTGAAGCTTCTGAAAGGTAGAAAAGCTATTGACGATAAATGAGTCTACAAATTAAAGAAAATAGTTGATGGTAAAACTAATAATACAAAGCAAGACCACTAGCAAAAGGTTATTCACAAAAGGAAGGTGTATATTTCATAGAAATTGATGAGACGTGATTTGACAGGCCCCAACGTCGGAGTCCTAACATCATGTACCTAAGTGGCGTCACTTCATCTGGACCTTGCCTATAAATACTGGACTTGGGCTTCCAGATGAGATAGTTTAGCTTAGATGTTAGAAATCATTAGTTTTCAGTTTCTTTCCTTTCAAGTTTATTATTCCCAGTGCACCCTCGCAGTGTGATGTTTGTAACCATACGAGACCTCGAGTGTGATGTACTTAGACACGTTATATGATTAGCAATAAACATCGAGATTACCTCCATCATTGTAGCATCTACTTAGCTTAATATTGTTGTTTTAATTATTTAATGCTTTTTTAGTTAAACATTTCCGTTTATTGTTATTTACTATTCCTGTTGTTAAGTAGAATGTGTATGCCTTAATCACGAGCGTTTAAGTGTAGATGCTTGGTTGCTAGAGGTGTATTGTTTGGTACAACTAGAAACGTACACTTGGTAAAACCAGAAGTAGCTCCACAAAGTCCAAGACGTGTATGGACGATTAAGAGCATATACCATTGCCATAGGCTAATTTAGATTTATTTTTCGTTATTCATTAGTTAATCAATTTATCCCTTTTTTGTCACCACAAGTAGCATAGAATTAGGAAACATCATACGCCTCACTTTGGACTAAACCATACATAACAAAGCTACCACTAGTCCAAGTGGGAAGACAACAAAGTGTGATCAAAGCATAACGATCTAGGTGCCACAACTAGTCCATCCATAGAATTCAACCGAATTGCGTGTGAACGCTTGTAATTCATATGGTTGAGTGTAGGGATACCTCGCCGCTCATCAAAATTTTTTTTACTAGTTGTAAAAATAGTTTTTGCTCGGATTTTGTTGGCTCTAGTCATTTTATTTGATATGGAATTAGAATAATTAGATGTGAAAATAACATTCTTGCATGGTTACTTGGATGACAATATATATATAAATAACAACTAAAGGTTTTTATATAGATAGGCATAGGAAATTTTGTTTGCAAACTCAAGAAGTCATTGTATAGCCTAAAGTAATTGTCTAGGCAATGGTACAAGAGGTTTGATTCTTTTATGTGAAGCCATTATTTCCAAAAAAGTGAACATGACTGTTGTATATTGTTGAGATACTTATTACAAGCCTAAGCATATTTGAAATCAAGTAGTTAAAGGCTCAGTTATCTAAGACATTTAATATGAAAGATATAGGAGTAGCAAGTACATAGAGACATAAGAAATAGTAACCTATAGTTTTAATAAGAAAAATATATTTTTAAAATCTTCATGTGTTTTAATATGATGGATGTTAAACTCTTAAGCTACTCATTTCAAGCTTTCTTCAAATTTATGTCTTAGTTCATTAGAAGAAAAGTAGTGTATGTCTTGTGTGTCTTATGCATACGTAGTAGGAAGTGTAATGGATGTTATGGTATGTACAAGACTAGATATTTATTTTGTAGTTGGAATCTTCAATAAATTTATAGCTAATCCTAGTAAAGGTCATTGTGTTGTAGTGAAATGGATGCTTTGATATTTAAAGCGCACCAAGAATTATTATACCATTTATAATAAAGATAATATTAAAATTATGGGTTTTGTTGATTTTGATTATGCATGTGACGTAGAAAAGAGTAGATCCACCACAAGTTATGCATTTACTCTTTAAGCAAGTTCAATTAATTGGATGTCAAAATTACAATTTGTTGTAGCATTGTCTACCACTGAAGCAAAGTACATGGCTGCTATAGTTGCAGGGCATATTGGGTGAGTTGGTATCAACAGGGAAAAAGTCCAAATACTTTGTGATACTCAAAGTGCTATACATTTAGCCAAGAATTCAATTCATCACAAGAAAACAAAATATATTCACACCAAATATTATTGAATACCGTGGAGGTTACGGAAGGTGGATTGCGATTTGAGAAAATTCATACAAGTCAAAATTGTGCAAATATGTCAACAAAGCTAGTATTGAAGAAGTTCAAGTGGTACTTGGACTTCTTAGGTTTCTAAAAAAGTGATGAAAATCTTAAAAGTGAGTTTGTTGTCAAGGTGGTGATTGTTGAGTTAACAAGAAGTTATCTTGTGTTTTTTCCGTTGATGTTTCTATGGTTGAGAATTGATGTTTTCCTTAGTTTTTTTTTTAATTTTTGGGAATTTCCATTTTCTATTTTTTGAATGCTGATTAACATAAAATTGAGTTGTAACTCGTAGTTTTCTATTTTTGGGAATTTCTATTTTCTATTTCCATTTTCTATTTTTTGGGAATTTCCATTTTCTATTTTTTGAATGTTGATTAACATAAAATTGACTCAATGTAACTTGTAGTTTCTCCTACTTGTGATATGGAGATTACTAAAATTAAGCACAATATGTAACTTGTACTCTATTCTCCCAAAGCCTTGTACTCACTAGTTCATCCCAAATAAAGCTCTTTTGCCTTACTGTGGATATTTTGTTTCCCTTAAGGGGTTTACCATGTAATGCTGGTGTATTTTGTGTGTTTTGTTTTTCTTTTTATTTTAACGAGGTTTAAAGCAAGAAAATCTTAACGTTGAATTTACATTTGATGCCGTATAGGTTATGGAACATCAAACGAATACGCGTGAGACAACAAAAGCGGAGAAGATCTCGTCGCACAACCCGTGAATCGCCGTCAGCATACAGGCGCGCACGCAGACAGACAGATGCGCAACGGCCCAGATACAAAAAAAAAAAAAAAAATGCAAGATATTCGCCATTGCCACGCCTGTATTTTGAAACACCAACGGACACTTTACTTAATCACAGCATCACAGGGCTCGGTCATAGAAGAGCAATAGCGCAAACGTGTTGACAAACTGAGCTGCACTCCACTATTCTCTGCTGCAGATGAACACAAACAAAATATTAGAAAGAGGAGAAGAACGAGAATCAGGAGGAGGCGTGGCAATTCCATTCCATTTCCATTGTTGCGAGCTTGAGCTTGAGCATGAGCATGAGCATGAGCATAGCCATGGCGGCGAAGGAGGAAGAAAAAGAAGAAGAAGAGGAGGAGATATGGAAAGGACTGGTGAAGTTTTCAGACATATACCAGTTTGAAGTGGAAGGATCAGTGGAGGAGGCCAACGTTATGAACGAGGTTCGCGGCCGCGTCAAGGAACAGGGCCGAGCCTGGGCCGAAGCGCAGGCCGGCAGAGGCCAAGACTGGTTCCTTACGGCCTCCTCCGCGCCATTGTTTCGCCACAGCAACAGCAGCAGAAATCTCAATCTCAATCTTAATCTTAACCTCAATCTGCGATCGCTGTCGTTGCCAGAGTCGTTTCCGTCGCTGTCGAGGTTGTCAAATGCGGTGCTGCTGCGGCGTCTGGTGCGGCAGGGCGTGCCGCCGTTGCTGCGGCCGCGGCTTTGGCCGGTGGCGTCCGGCGCGGCCAAGAAGCGCTCCACGGTGCCGCAAAGCTACTATCACGATCTCATCGCCGCAGTCCATGGCCTCGTAACGCCCGCCACTCTTCAAATCGACCAGGTGCGTGCCTGTGTAAAATTACGATTTCTCTATCCGCAATTCCGCGTTTCCGTTTCCGTTTCCGTTTATTGCCTTTTGAAACCGAAACCGAATTGTTACTTGCATTCACTTAGACTTCTTGATCGGACAAAACAGTTCTAGAATTTCTATTACAGAATTTTCTTAAATACATAACTGATGGACACAGATTGTAGTTTAGTTTCCGGTTTCCGCTTTCGATAAACTGATGGATTCAGCTTGTGTAAAACGGATACAAAATTTAGCTTTTTCTCTTGGAGAAGCCGACGCGGATACATATTTAACTAATTTAAGTTTTTTTAACCTAGAAACAGAAATGAATATAATTTTTTATCTTTTCTCGTGTGGAGACAACGAAACAGATCGAGATTTTAATTCTAGTTTTCGTCGTTTCGACTAACTGAACGGATGCAGATTCCAGTTTTTTTTTTCTCTCTCTCTAAAAATTGTGGTTTTCCTTTTGTGAACAATATTTGTGATTTTTTTTTGCATATCGTGTGGCTCTTCAAATTCATGATGCAGGAGTTCTATTCGTTTTTTAACTTTAAGATTTAACAAACTTCCTAAGCTTAAATCACACATTGATTTTCTGTTTCATTTTTTATGTTCAGTGTCTTGTGGTAAGCACTGCTTATGGAAGTGAATCACAACATTTTTATTTAAAATTTAATTTACTTAAATTTTAGAGGTTAAAAGGAAGAGAAATTAAATCTCAATATCATCATCATGGTAACCTTATCCCTAACCTTATCCCAACAAGACATTAGATACAAATATGATTTCTCTTGATATACTTTTTGGGATAGTAAATTCTCAAATACACTGTTACAGATCCTGAGACCACAATATCCCTTAACTTTGGATTATTACATTCAACCGGTTAAGAATAAAGCATACACATTGTAATTCAAATTTTATTTTATTAATATAATCTCTCGTTGAAAAGAAAGAATAAAGCAATTAAGTTACTGCAGTCTTGTAAAGTTGCAATTTGCATCTAACAAACATTTATGAAACAAACACCCAGACTGTAAAACTTGGACTTCATGCTAGCCTGCACAGTCAATTTAGACTTGAAAACTAAAGGAGGAAATTCAGCAGACTTAGCTTGATAAATAGAGTTTACATTCAAGGCTAATTTTAAGGCACATAATTTTATGCTATTGCATTTCTGCCGCATAGGAATCTTTTTAAGCATATGCATGACTGAATTGAAGCATGTGCATAACCATGTAAATAAACTTAACTGCTATGTACGATAGGTTAAAATTCTCTATACACAACATTGCACCATCCAACCATTGGAAAATATATGAATTAACTAGGTCTGAATTAAGCCTCTAAGAGGCTGTACTGATGCCTAAGCGCTTGCGTATTAGTTCAAATTTATAAATATATATGTTATGGTGCCATTCAAACCCAAAAATAAAAAAAAGGTCCTTTCATCCAACTATCACGAATAGGAGAGGTGAGAACTTGATTGGATAATACCGAGATGATTCTCTAGCTAATTGCTTCCAAACAGTCTAATGCTAATCCCTATGGAGAAAGAGTCAAACTTACAAAACCTGCTAGGTCATGGGACTATTGCTATTAGACAACATTGTAGATCATTAGCAAATTTGTCTTCTCCAGGTAGTAGTGATGATGCTTAGCTAATTTAGCTTGTTTAATCAATAACTTTTCAGGCTTTAGCGAATGATTAGGAAATTGAAATTGAAACTTTCTTTAATCATTCTAGCTTCTATAGATCTATTGAAGCAGTAATCTCAGCAGCTTATTGGGATCGAACTTGGCACGTGTAGGATGCAAACCAGATGCCTTAACCAACAAATTACACCTTGATATTTTTTCTCTTTTGATACAGTTCGCCTTGAATCATTATATATTAGAATTGTTTCTCACAATTTCTTTGACGTGGGTGAGTCTTTATTTTATTCAATTTGGTATTTAATATATGGATTCTGATTAACTTGAATGTTGGTTGTTTAGCTTTTAATCCACATGATTTTTGATGAACAAGTAAAAAGATGATTTCATTAATAATAAAATTTTAATGTGCATCAAGGAATTCCTTGAGATCCTAGAAAAGAAAACAATTTCTATTTCCAAGTCATTCTAACGGCAATCTAGCGTTATCTGAATGATTAATTCTTAGAAAGTTTATTAAAACATTAAGTTCAATAAGAACAGTAACACCATGGAACATCTTCTACTGGAGCAAATAAGCATGCAATTGATTTTGATTTCTTGACTATAATTTGATTCTCTTTGATATCCATATGCAATTAATTATGCCAGGCCAAACTTATCTATATTAGATTAGTAGCCTATCGCATAATCTTTGATTTATGGCATTCATTTCTAGGTTGTGCCCTAAATGCATCATGCAGTTAGTTTGGTGAGTGGTAGTAGCGTCATCAAGCATCGTGATATCTGTAAGCCAAGAAATACAACGTGGAGATCAGAAATACTGATGCTTATTTTTACCATTTCTCACACTTTTAGTAACTGCTTTTCTATTTTTCAGTTGTCATTTTAATACTTTAGTAGTAGGATAAATGCTTAAGCAGCGTTGTAATCAATGACATCAGATCATATTGTCATTATTCCTCCTCCTCCCCCATGCCCTCCCTACACACACAAAACCAGATATTCAGCAGCACCACCAGAGGTCATATTCATCATAACAACAAGAGATCTGGACAAATTTTAGTCATTGCTACACAAATCCTTTAGCAGCAAACTTTGTGCGGTATATTATCTTATCTACCTTTTAATTTATATATCTTGTTTATGAAAGGTTTCCTTATTTACAGAAGAACAACCAACATGTATGTATGGTTACTCTAATAGGGTAATAGTATCTTTCATTAGTCCTGAAATCTACTATGATCAGGTGGAAAAATACATTCGACATCTGAAAGTGTTCCAATTGTAATTTTGGGCATAGAATATAAACCAGGTTTTTTATTTTTTTTCCTTCTAAAAATGCTAAATTTTCTACATTTTATGAATCTTTGGAGTTTTTCTTCTATTTTCAATAGTTTCTTCTAACATTTTCTTTATCAATCAAAATGTTTGATTAAAACTTTAGACTATCCTTGTTTTTCTTATTTGTCTTCAAATTTGAGGATGTTTTATAATGCAAGTGGATAAATTTGTGCTCAAGAAGTTATATGTTGTAAGGTCAAATCTTATAACTAGTTCATGCATTTGTTTTTGGTGATGGATTTGCAAAAAGTAATTCTTTAAAATTTATATGCTTGCGCTTTTCAAATTTCATGGCTTTTTTCTGATTATGCCAATTTGGATATTTCTGGTTGTGATTCTGATCCTACTTTGCCCACTATTGCTTGATCTTGTACATTGTTTTTTCCATAAGAGATTCTCTTTCATGGATCAGCAACAGTAATCACAGTACCTCACTGGTTTGTTAACCAATACGTTATGAGATCAACATTAGTTTACAGCGTACCCAACAGTTTACAGCATCTGCTTGGACTTCATGTGTAAGGTATTTTTATAATGTGCAATGCATTGAAACTACTACTTTTATCCATCCTGTAAAAGACCATGTTATTTGCATGGAAACCATGGAAATTTTCTTCTTTATGTTATGATTTGTGCATTGGCCGTGGAACGCCAAATGCAGGAATCTAAGGGGGATGTTGATTTAATTACTATCCCAGTGAAGCCATATTTGTGGTCTATGCAAGGGCATCCATTCATTAGGCTTTTCATTTTCCTGAAAAATAAAATGTCAAATCATCCGCCGTATCAGCCACTTTCTAGTCAGTTCACCGGAATGATATATTTATACTCTTGAAGGACTATCGTTGTTTGTAGGGTTACTATTTCTTGCTGTTTTTATTACATAATGTTTTCATTTGAAATGACCTGCGAACCATATTCTAAATCTCTTAAAGCAGCACTCTTACACTCTCACATTGGTAGCCTTCTTTTCAAGTTCTACTCCTCCTTGGAGCCTGATGATTACTTAACACCTAGTTACAAAACTCTTCTTCCGGTTGCAATGAAAACAAAGGCATGGTTTGCATATGGAAAATTGAGGTATTCTGTTCAATAATATGATAGGAATACAATGTTATATATCGCGTTGTGAATAAGCAATTCAAGTTGTTGTGGCCTGTTTTCATTCATTTTTATCAATGCACTCTGCAGGATCTTGCTCGAACATTCCCTACACAGCCTTGGCTGAATAGCGAAGAAGGACATAACTGTCTACGTAGAGTGCTAGTTGCCTATTCATTTCGTGATTCTCAAGTTGGATATTGTCAAGTAAGAGCAAGTGCATTGATGTTTCAGGAAGCATTTTTTGTTGTGTGTGCTTTTATACGTCAAAGCAACAAGCAATGCTGTTTTTAACTGTTGAATGTAGGGCATGAACTATGTTGCTGCATTATTAGTATTAGTCATGGAAACAGAGGAGGATGCATTTTGGATGCTTTCTGTGCTTTTGGAGGATGTGCTGTTTATTGACTGTTATGCAGACAACTTATCTGGATGCCATGTTAAACAAAGAGTGTTCAAAGATCTTCTTTCAAAAACATGTCCTAAGTAACTTCTTTAGCCAAGTTTTTTTCCCACAAGAGAGTTTTCTTTTCTCTTCCCATGTATACTAATGCCTTAGTATAAATGGCAGGATTACCACACACTTGGAAAATCTCAATTTTGATGTATCACTTATTGCTACAGAATGGTTTCTCTGCCTATTTGCAAAGAGCTTGCCTTCTGAGGTATGAGAGACATAAGGTACAGATGGCATCTTTTGGTTTTATTGCTAAACCAATTTTGGTTTATTTTTCCAGACAACTATGCGCATTTGGGACATTCTATTCAGTGAGGGTTCCACTATTTTATTTAGAGTTGCCATAGCCATTTTTAAGGTGGATATCTCATTTCTCAAACATTATCATTAATGCTTCAATTATGCTCTTGAGAAGCTGAAAGTTATACTCTGAATGGCTCGACGTTTTGAATTCTTTATGCTTACTGTATCAGTTTATAATTTTGCAAAATAGTTGCAGCACCTCATTGATGTCATTGATGCCCAATTTTCCATTTGCTTTATTTTTGTAGATCAACGAGGACCAGCTTCTAGCTGCTAAACATATTGGACAACTAGTGAACATTTTGCAAGATTTTACGCATCATGCTTTTGACCCTGATGTACTGCTCAAGGCAAGAGTGCAGTCCATTTTTGTTTATGATTACCATCTTGCCACACTAATCCTTTGCCCTTGAAAAACTTCCTAACTATGTTCATTTTATGGATACCAGGCAGCATTTGACAAAATCGGCAATAGGACCATGACCTCTATAACCAAAAGCAGTAACAAACAACGAGCTGCAGTAATGGCCGAGTTGGAAGAGAGATTTAAAAGGGTTAAAATTCCTTAGATAGGCACCGATCATTACAGCATCGCAGACTTAATCCTGTGTATTCAAATTCAGGATAATCTTTCTGGTTTTCAGCTACAGACATTGAAAACCAAGCTAGTATATCAACATTTGTTTGTGTCTTGTGCAGTACAAGTGCGGAAGCCTGAGCAATGAGCATGTTTACAGGAAAGATGCATGCATGATTGTGAAGCTAGATGTACATTTCCCCACTATCCCATTCCCTTTGTTTAGGTACTTATCTCGCTTCTCTGTGCAAAACTTTTAAAATGTAGTCGGCTAAGTCATGTTTTTATGTTGACAAAAGCTGCCATGTTTGTATATTTTCCATTTATGAACGGGTCGTGCCTTTTAATTGAATATCGACCAATAACAGCTACCTAAACAAAAGTTTCTGAGTCCTGGATACTCATGTTGAGTCTCGGGTACAAAACTGATCATGAATATTGCTTGTTTCTAATGCATTTGGCTTTTTCACTAATTCATTCATTCGAATTATTCGAATGATTGTATGGATTAGCTCCTTCATGAACATTTGTGTAAGAAATCGGTCCATGAATCATAAATGGGCATTTTAATCCTACGTCTTGTATCAAAATGCCACCGCTTGAGGTGTGGGAACTTTATTTGGATGTTTAAAAATCTTGGAGAGTTCATGAAGTTAATCAACTTCACAATACATTTGCAAAACAGAAATTGCTGACACTCGTGAAATCATCACACTAACAGAACAGAAATGGTAAAACAGTAACCATTAAACTAATATGAAGCACTGCTAAACAATCATAACCAAAACCATCTTGCATAGTCACAAAACAATAAGCTGTCTTTAGTTAAACTTAGTGTATGCTTAAAGTACCTATTGGTCTGCAGGCGAAATAATAGTACAACTGGCATTAACAAAACAGGAGCAAAGTCTATACCCAAAAGAAAATCCATGAAGCTATAATGCAAGCTAACTCAACGCTAATCTCTAGGTTGTCAGTAACATAAGCTCTTAACCCTCCAACTTCATCCATAAAGAAAGTGAGTTATTCTACTATACTTAAGTAAAATAAATTACAAGCATGAAAGTGAGATAGTCTACTATGATGTAAAATAAATTACAAGCATTCCCTGATTGAGTCAAAGACAAAGTCATGGATCTCGAGCTATTACACAAGGGTTTATGTTTTGCACAACACATCATAAAGAAACAATTTCTATTTGATCAATTCGTTTCCTGCAATGCCTTTCTCTTATGTCATCCCTTTCTCTTTCATGCTTAGAGATTCTGCTTTACCGAAACCTGATAGATCCGAGCCAGCCCGTATGACAGAAATAGTGTCTAAACGGATTGTCTATAAGTATTCCGTATATAAACGATATCAAGCTGAGGCCAAACATAACACCATAATGCGTAACCATATCCATGTGCCATAACAACGTAATCAAATGCAATAACCTAACCCTCAAGTCCATACTTCATTAGAAATCCAGAACAATGAAAATCCTTGATCCATCAATGCATCCAACCTTCAATTACCCCACTAATCCTACCACCATGACGACACATCAATCAAAAGTCTAACACCACTCTTAATATCAAATATGATACAGTTAACATGTTTACTTATGTAGAGATCTAGTTTGCTGCCAATCCTTAGTCTTACTATTACAGACCCATACAACAAGAAGTCTCTATGCCTGCAATACTTTATTAATGTTTATTAATTCAAAATTAGAGGTTTAGACCATTGCAAACCCTTAAACTTTTAGAGTTCAAACTTACCGAAGATCCATACAACATTCCAACTCTTTCTTTTACAAATGGTAGGGATGAATCCAGCTATGACCTTAATGTTCCCGTAAACCAATCAGCCACTTCCTGAGTGCCATCAGTGTCATGCAATTCAAGAGTCCATAAAGAATTATATTAACAAACATAAAATAAAAGCAATAAACTAGAAATTAATCACATAGCATTGACAATTAGAAAGTCTACATGCCAAAACATCAATCATCCAACAATTATAAACACAAAACATCATCTATAGCATCCGTACATCAACCAAAGGTACAATAGATACAACAATGTTAATATCTCTTGTAACTTTGGATATATCTCCTTCTTAGCTAAAAATGTCATAGTTAGAACTATCATAAAAATTGCCGCTTTGAATAGCTCAAGTTAATGGTTAGATTGCCATATTCATTGTAACTTTAATTATAAGTTGCAACTTATAAACACATCACTATAATCATTGTAACTTATGTAAAAATTGCTACATATCAGTACGACTTATGACAATTCAGTCACAATAAAACTCACAAATCATGATGTTTATGTTGAATGTTTTGAACACTATGGTTGCTTTGTAAGTGAAGCAATCTATCCTATACACTACTCACAATAGTGAAAAAATTAGAAATGACATCAAGAAAAATAACTTATCTTAATCAAATCTCCAAAAACAACCATCCATATGTAAGTGATGCAATTAATCCTACACATTAGGGTAAATTGGATCAATGGATAAATAATCAAGAGGTGTTTGAGCCTAAAAACAACAACAACAACAATAATAGAATTCAAAATACATTAAATCATTGAAGAGAGGGTCTATAGGAAAAGCACAATGGTTTTAGGAATGCTTTTTCATGTTTTCTTCCTTACAATCAAACTTGAAAAACCTTTCCTCTTGGGTAAGAAAATGATCATGCCTTACCCTTGTTCAAAATTGTCTTCACAAGTTTTCACTTTTTACTAAAGGCTTTATTTTAAAGAGGAGGTGAAACCCCTCTCTAAAGATAAAAGAACAAATCAATAAGAAAAATTGAACAAATTACAATAAAAGCTAGCTTTAAGTGAGCATTATTTTACTTGAAGCTATAGTTGAAAAGTGACATCTTTGAGAATTTGATATTTAACTCCTAAAGAGAGGTCATGGTTATGCTCTTGCTGCTTGAAAATAATTGTGCATTGAAGCTTTTAATTAATGTAGAGAATAAGTAGTTGAAGACACTTTCAAATGTAAGAAAAAGAAGTAAACAAAGTAGGCTGATCATCAAGAATGACTTCATTGATGCTTGGTTGAAAGTTATTACCAGTTCTACATGTTCATTTCCAAGCATGTTGGGCAATAGAACATTAAGAAGAAATATGAAAAATGATTCTTCACTTCTACACAGTGAACATTGAAGAGTAATAGTTTTCATATGTTCAAAATGAGTGCCAACAAGAAGACCTTGATGAATAAGACACCATTAAAAATATAAATTTTAGGAAAGGTAGAAGCTCTCCAAGTATCTTTTATTTTACTCATCCAATAGTGTGAAGATATATTTTCCAAGCCTTATTGAGTTTGTTATAAATAAAATCATTCTTTGTAATAATATAGTGTTGGTGTATAATGTTATATATAAGTTAAAATTTTTTATAAATAATTTTGCTATTTGTATCTCTTATTTAGGACTAATTATTCATCATGTTTGTTTATTTTATTGACACAACTATTCTCTCTTACCCATAAATATGTTGAATTTGGTTTGATTCAATTAAGATGTTTACAATAACATGATAGAGATTAATGAACATTTATATGTTAATTTCCATCTTAGTTTATACATTTTGTATGTATGAGTGTGGCCTAAATGCTTGACACTATGAATTGACAATGTGTTGCAATATCAATATATTTTTCATGTTTTTGTTTTCTTTAGACCTAGTGATATAAATATCACAAAACTTAACATGGTATTAGAGCTAGTTTTGATGACTAAATCTACCAATACCATGAAGTACTTGTAATGTTTTGGTAATGAGGAGCATTAAATGCAAAGGTAAGTATAAAAACAAACCATAGAGTTTAATTTGCACATTTGTTAAAATTGCAAAAAATCACAAAGCTCTCTTCATAGCATAAGAACCTCATCTTTTCAAAGGTTGTTATGATCAACTTTTCCCTCTGGATAAATACTTTCATTGTGTTTCGTGGTTAGAATTCTCTCATTTTTCATGATATAACTAGCATAATTCCGGTGACGTCAACATCGCCCATGAATGGGGCCTTAACCATGATTGTAACTGAGAGATGCACAACGCAGTCTCCAAGGCAATCGTTTCACAGAAATGATATTTTTAATAAAATATGAAATTTTGATTACAAGTTTTGCTGTGATGGTTACTGCAAGGAAGACTATTTAAACCTCACAAAGAGCCTACCCTCGATCGTTCTTCAAAGAACCAGGAATTTATCATTTTTGAATGGATACAAAAATTTCCATGAATCACTCTTAGCTGAGACACTACACAGGGAAAACCAAACGGAAGGAAGCTAAAATGCATTTTCCCGCTGCTGCTAACGTTTTTTTTTTTGCTGCCATTTCCATGAATAAGACTCATCGGTAGATCTGTATAATCGGGACCAAAACCCTCCCGATTCGGTTTACAGAATATCGCAAAGAAACATAGATTGGATAACACATGCACAAATTTCACACACTAACATCTGAAACTGTCACCTGTGCTTGTCCTTGGCTAGGCGCTCTTGGTAAGCTTGATCTATTGCTTGAATCTGTTGATGAATTCCTCTGCCTTTTGATCCACATTTTCTTGGAGCTTTCTCTCTTAAGTTGATGATTCTGAAGTCGATTCATGGCTTTCTTGTAGTGGTGGCTGCGGAGGAGGAGGAGGAAGAGGAGGCTGCGGCATTTCGTCCACGTAAGCGAAATCTTCGACTCCTTTGGAATTATGGAATTTCGTTGCTACTTTTTCCAAAGTTGCTTTGTGCTTTGAAATGGAAGCATCTGAGGTTTTGCTCTGTGTGACGCTCTGCCTCACCGCCCTAGATTTCATGGAAGCCCCGTTGCTGTTCTGCCTCGAGAGTCAGGAATTCTTTGCAGATGCTCTCTGCAAGTTCCCTGCTATTTTGCCTCGAGAAGCTTCTCCACGGGGCCTAGATTTCTCTGTTGCGTTCCCGTACAGGCCACGCGGAAGAAGCCGTGTCTCTGCTGTTCGATTTCAGAGCACCGTTAGAAAGATTATTTGCAAAACTTACGGAGTTCTCGCCTTGAGCAGCAGAGGTTCTAAGGTCTGAGCTGCGATTTGAAGCTGGAGTGGCAGCTTTCCCATTGGATCCTTCACCGAAACGGCCTTCTCTGCTTCCGTTGGAGTCAGCTCTGCGAATTTGAGAGGAAGAAGGGGAAATGCTATCTTTGCTTCCGCTGAAGTCGGATCGACGAAGTTTGCCGGAAGGAAGATAAACGTCTTGTCTTGCTTCTCCGTTGACATTTGAGACAGGAGTTTCAGCAAGAGAACTAGAGGAAACGCCTTGATTGCTGCTTGAGATAGGATTCGATTTGGGAACTTCACCTGGATTTTGGACTGCGGCTTCGTTGCCTGCGCCGCTGTTAAGGCATGATTTTGGCATATCGGTGGAGAAAAAGCAGGCTGTGGGGGACATGGAGTCGCCAGTTTCGCTCTACATGCGGTATTTGCATGGCACGCCAATGGCGAGGGCAGGATCGCCATTGGTGAACAGACCTCCAGCTCCTCTACTGTTGCCGAAGATGATGGCTCTCTGCTGGCGATGAGAACGAAGCATCCTTGTGTCTGTCAACTGCAGTATCCAGCAATTCAGATCCCATGGCACCCAAAATATCAGTCTGAAGATAAAATGATCTCCACCCAACGTATCAGTCTGAAGATAAAATGATCTCCAATTGCTATGCATTAAAGACACATGCTTCTTTTCCAAGAGAGAAAAATAAGGAAGAGAAGAACGTAACAGTTTGTGCATATGGAGAGAGGGCAAGAGAGAAAAATAAGGAAGAGAAGAACGTAACAGTTTGTGCATATGGAGAGAGGGCATCGATGGAAGATTAATGAAACTCTCTTGGCTTCTTTCTTTTGCTTATCATACCTGGCTCGTTTTTGCTTCCACAAATACCCTTTCTCCCATCTTCTTCATACTATATCTTCAAATCTAATGTTCTATCGATCATGTTCCATATAATGTAATATGTTAAAATGTAATGTTCTTTTAAATTATTAGTGGCATTTCTTTTTCATCGAGGCTATTCCTATGCCCATAAGCGAGATACCCTAAGCAACAACCTTGCAAAATCATGCACTTTCAAGCATTGTGCATCAACACCCTTCTTTAGCATTAGAAGGAGGGCCACCATTATGGTTTCCCTCAACAAGTTTCGTTCCTTTATTATTGCAATTTCCTTTTTTTTTTTTCTTTCCTATAATCAAAATCTAAGTTTTTTAAAAATATCTTTTGTTGTTAACTTAGTTTATGATTGGACCTAGTAAAATGCTGAGGCCTTAAA
This sequence comes from Gnetum montanum, assembly GCA_015680685.1. Taxonomy (NCBI): domain Eukaryota; kingdom Viridiplantae; phylum Streptophyta; class Gnetopsida; order Gnetales; family Gnetaceae; genus Gnetum; species Gnetum montanum. The sequence continues at coordinate 380,821 of MNCI01027688.1, forward strand.
CTAGGAAAATGACAAAACAAAACTTCATAGCTAATCATTTTCCAAATCATATTCTTACAAGACCTAGATCTAAGTCCTCACATTCTTCAAACTTGGCAAACCTTGCTACCCAACCTTTGGTCAACAATCCTTTCAACTTTCAAATCTTCAACCCAATTCCTAAACCTCTTTAACATGCTTACCTTTCTTTTGATACCTCTTTCAATGATGCTCATCAACATCTTTAGAATTTCAAGACATTATTAGGCATCTACAACATAATTCAACATGATGTGGCATGTAGGTCTTTTGTCACTACCTTCTAAGACACGACAACTCAATGGTTTCTAACCCTTCCTAATTTGTCAATCTCAACATGAAATGACTTCAAATCATGTCTCCTCTCTTAATTTGATAAATTTACTAGTCTCGCTATAGCTTTTAGTAACTTTACTAGCGTTTGAAAGCTTAGTGGAGAAACAATTAGAAATTACAATTTAAGGTTCCTCCAACAATTGTTGTTTGTTTCTAGTGAGATGTGACCACAACTAGAAGGAATCTTAAACTTTTTCCTCTTGACCATTGATCCTTTCTTCACATATGTAATCAAATATGATCCTAATATCATCGACTTGCAAGGAGCCATATCCAGAGTAGTCGAACTTGAACAGATCACTCTCATGAGCTCTTTACAATCCCAATTCAGAACTCTTGGCCTAGGTTCCTAAACCCCAACAATCTCAAATCCTTTTCAAACCAATCCTCTAATCGTCAACTATCTACCAAATATTCAAAATCCAAATGCTTCTTCTTCTTTATTTCCTGAAAACCTTGGCCTAAATGATGATCAATCAAAGACTTTAATCTAATCTATTATCAATCCTCCCTTCATACCTTCCATTCCTAACCCTTAAATAACTCAAACTTTTAACTTACCTAAAGTTGAGAGTCAACCTCCAATGAATCAAGTTTTGGCCATCCTACAAAAGCTTTCTAATGAAGTAATTAAACTAAAATGCAACAATGTTAAAATAAGAAATCAACATAACAAGGCAGATGGAAACCTAGGAGAAGCATCTCTTAGGAAATATTGTAGGTTACATAACACTAGACAACATTCTAAGAGGTCTTGTCCTCAATTCCAAACCTTATATGGGGATATCACATAAGAATTATAAAATAACCAAAAGGGAAAAGCTCTCCTAATGGTTCTAGAAATCCCTAGTGAAATTCAAAATGAACAAGTAGCATCCTTTGAGCAAGTCATGATTAATGAACCTACCCTTGAAAATGCACAATCTAGGAAGATTAGCAACACCATGAATAACTCTCGTAATCCAAAGGGGAACATATACATTGCTCCTAATAGACAAAACCACAATAATACTTCTCAACACCAAATACAACATGGAACATCATTCCAGTCAAAACCAACTTGAGCCTAGGAGTGAGATGAAAACTTATGATCTTATAGAATATTTGAAAAAGGTTAAGGCTAACATATCCATGTATGAACTATTACAATTTAAGGAAGCAAAAGAAGCTATACATGGATTGATCAACGAATCTAGAGATAAAGGTAAAATTCCTATGAATGAAAAACAAGTTCATTTCGTAGATGAAGTTGGAATCCTTTACCCACCCATTCTTCACCAACAAGCCAAGAAGGACCAACCTCCTTTCCTAATCACTTTATTCATACTAGGAAAGAATGTTCATAATTGCCTAATGGATTCAAGGACAACCGTAAATGTAATGCCTCTTGAGGTATGTAAAACTTTAGGAGTTCAAATGATTCCTCAAACAAGACGTGTCATCCAACTGGATGGATCCAATGTCCATGTAGTAGGATCACTTAAAGATATTCAAATTTGTCTAAAGCAATATCCTAATTTCTCATGTCACATAGACATCTTAGTAGTTGATATGAAACCTACATATGACATGTTACTTGCATGTTCCTTTGGTGCCCAATTTGGAGGTTTCTTTAGATTTGATTTCTTAGAATTCCTTCTTCCAATTAAAGGAGGATTTGAACATGCCATAATTCCTAGAAAAAATTTTCATCATCATGTCATCTCAAGTCCTAATGAATGTCATATCAACAAATCAAAGTGTAAACTTTGTGGGAGTCATTGTCTTAATTTTGGTGAATACAAGTTGGATGAAAATTTAGATGTAATTGATGAACCGCAATATCGTGTACACAATATCACATCCATCACGCGATATCACGTCCTGCCTCATCTTCTATAAATAAGAGGTGATGCCCTTGGTTCACAAATAATTAGATTAAAACCCTTAGCTAGACTAAGGCAGTTTTGTCATTCCAAAGTTAGAATTATTTCTGTGTGCCCACAGTAGGAGTCATAGAGTGAATGGATCTTTATTCGAGCAATTTGTACTTGAGCACAATTTTGTGTACGGCAATAAAGACGAACTTTATGATAAACCTTGCAGCATACAAATTAAGCTAATTAGTAAGTAATTATTGTTTAATGCTTTCCTAGTTAATTAATATCTCTCTCAATCTTCAACCCCCTTAGTTAAATACACTCAGTACAACTGCTTCGAGCATGAGTATAGCGCTTGGTAACCCAGTAACAATTAGCGTTTGGTAATCCTAGCAGTGTTGCATTGGTTTAGGATGTGTACGGAAAGTGGGAACGGATACTGGTGTTAGGAACATTTAGAAACTAGTTAATGAATAGTTAATGTAAGTTAGCCACTTAGTTCTCTCTCCCTCTCCTTTATTAGTAGAAGACATAAAAAAATACAAAAGCTATAAAAATCATATACCTCAAGCTTACTTAACCATACAATCGTGAAAATACAAGTAAGTTTTGGAAGACAACGATTGATTAAACCCTGAGCGTTCCATTAAGGCACATAAGCACTTGGTCCTTGGATTTCAATCAGATTGTGTGTGAAATGCTCATATTCATATGGTTGAGTGTAGGGATACCTCGCCACTCATCATTGATGCCGTTGTCGAGGACTTAGTTGTTTGTGTGCTGCGTAGAACATAGGAAATCATTCATATCATTGGAACGTTAAAACGAACCCTTAGGGTTAATCAAAGAAAGACGAGACAACAGTACATTGCACACCAAACAAGACAAGATGTCTTCTTCTTCACATAAGAGCACTTCACCGCCTAGGACTAACGCAAGAGGCAGTCAGCAGCATAATACACATAATCATGATCCGTCAGTTCCTCAATAGTTTCGTGTGGTATATACTCATCCTGATGAGTATGTGCCCGATTTCACCTTTATTCTCCACCAAGACGAACAACTGCGTTGGAGAGACTTGGAGGGTAACATAGTGTTGCCTCCAGACGGATTAGTTCCCAACATGCTCCTTCATGCTTTCACACGAATAGGCATGCCTCTTTTATACGCAGAATACGTTGCACGCGATCATGACTCAAGAGACTATCATCCCACAGAAGCGCAACGTCAAAGGGACTTGCAACAGGAGAGATACCATACATCTTTGAAGAGTAAATGGCCCCATGATGCTCCACACGTTTTGAGAGAAATTGAGGATGGTGAACCTGCCTCAATAGGTTCCCCATGAAACGATGTTCCTCCTCCTGACATTGGTCAGGGGGTGGTGTATTAGGGTGTATCAGAACCTCCACTCCACTATTCACAACCCTAGTTCTGATACCCACGAACATGAAGTGTTCAACGAAAGAACACGAACACACGATAAGGGTAGACGTTCTGATCATGATCACAACCGAGGCCAAGACCACTGAAGAGAAGGTAGAAAACATCGTCATGGAGATGGTTCTCCTTCTTCTTCACCTTCATCGTCATCTTCACCCTCTACTTTAGTGTCTGGACACAGTCATAGGGAAACCATTCATGAAAATAAGGGAAAATGAAGTGAAATTCATTGACAAGATAGTTGAGAATGAGGATGAGAGCACTCTAAAGAATCAAGGCATAGAAGAAGGGAGAATAGGAAATCGCGTAGACACCATAGACGCTATGAATGAGACGAGCACGAAGAACCCCTACTCGTAACTAGAAGCATGCTAGATATAACGGAGGCCGTAAGAGTTCCAGCAAGGCACCAAAAGGATAGTAGGATCAAGAGGTTAGACATGAACAACATCCCACAATTTGAAGGGGGATACAACATTGATCCTCAAAATCATTTACAAGCATTCCATGATGCATGTGCCTTGCAAAACATAGAAAACGAATGGCAAAAACTAAAGTTGTTCCCAAGGACACTAGTACTGGTTCTTAGAATCGAAATCCATTCGGAGGTGGAGTACAATGTTAGAATTGTTTAATGATAACTACCAAACGTACTCTCGAGTGTCTAACCTGCAGAAGAAAATCCAAGGATGGAAGCAAGGAAATCATGAACCCTTGGATGCTGCCATGGGCTGCTATTACGCACTGTTACATCATTGCCCTAGCCATGGTTATTCGTAGTGGGATCAACTACACCATCTTGTGGATGGACTTAGGCATGAAACAAGAAGAACCCTTGGGATGTATGCCCAAGGAAGGTTATTGGAGCTTATCAAATTTATAGACTGCTAGAGCAAGTTGCCAAAGAAGAAGATGAGCTACGAAAGAGAGAAAGTGCAGAAGAATACAACTGAGATCCTTCCCTCCGAAAAAGGGGAGTGAGATTCTGTGAGGAGGAAGAAGAGTCACCACTCGAAGAGATGGTGAATAGGAAAACTTTGCCTCTCCAAAAGTTAACATTAGAAGTATCGGCAAAGGTAGACTAAATGTGGGACTCCCTGGATAGTAGGTTTGAAATTGTTCTTAAAATTGTAGAGGAGTCTAGGGAGCAAGGTAGTGATGGCGACAAAAAGAAAAAGAGAGAAGTGGAAAATGCACGTAACAAAGGTAAGGGCAAAATGGCCATCATAGAAGAGGTTGTGGATTTAGACACAGATAATGATAGTGGATGCGAGATATGCCAATACAACCATCCTAAGGGATGTTGCCCAGTGATCTCACATCTACAAGAGTTTGGAGTGTATGCACTCAACCCACGACTAAATAAATGACAAACACCCCAATGGTTACCTTATCCCCAAGGTAACCCAAGGTAGTTCCACCAACCTTCAACATATTATCCAAGTGGAACTCCACCACAACTCGTTGAGCAACGTCAACAGTGGCAATACCCATAGTCATGGGGGATGCCATCACCAAGGCAACAATACCCATACCAGCAACCTGACCCATATAGCTACTACGTGCAACATCCAATCTCTCCACGTGACTTTGTTGGTCATGTTACACCACAACATCACTACCAAGCCTATGAGTATTATAGAACTCCTTCTCCTAGGAGAGATAACCCACAAATATACCATCCTTCAAATCCATTTGCAGCTCTCACACGAATAGCTCCATTACCACCCACTCCAGCAATGCAAGGGGAACTCCCTACTCAACCACAGCAATGCAATGCCACAAGGGCTGTAAATCCTTAACCCACTGTTGGTTCTTACAACCGTATGATGAAAAGACCTTTCTTCAGAACCAACAGTCCAACAAGCCCTTACAACCACAAGCGGTTGAACCTCTGAATGCCTCCCCATCAAATAAATCTTCAGAGCTCCCTTCAAACCAAACACCGAGCTCAACGCATACGGTTCTGTTAACACATGTTGTTGCTGACTGGATCAAGGTTGGCCACCTTCCCAAGAAATTCTCTGATCCTGGAAGCCCTCTAATCTATCTCCAAATCATTGGGAATGAGCCATGGAAAGCTCTTCTAGATTCAGGTTCTGGAGTCAACTTAATATCGCAAGAAATGTACAAAGCCTGGAACCTGCCTCCATTGAAGAAGAGAAATATTCGCCTAGATCTGGTTGACTAGTCCATCACTGTTCCCTTGGGACTGGTGGAGGACATCGTCACCATTGTGTGTGGGTGGTCATACCTAGCTGATTTCCTAGTGATATAAGTGAATAATGGTAAAGGGGACTTCCCAATCATAATGGGAAGGGCATGGCTAAGTACTATAGATGCACGCCTAGGAATGCACGATCTTTTCTTGGAAATATCTAAGGAGAACACTTTTGGAAAGATCGAGAAGAAGAAGATTCCATGCATCGCATACAATGATACAAGGTGCAATTGCGTGCAGAGATCATGGGTTGTGCAAAGTTTAACATTGCCTGCATGCAACCGGTGTGCACAAGACATTAACATACAAAAGTGCCTATATGCAGCAGCCACACGACAAGAAGACACCCAGTGGCTGATGGCTGATCAAGAGAGCAACTCACTCATGTGCATGGAAGTATCTGAGGAAATAACTTGCGCTTACATCGATAACATAGATGCACTAGAGCAAGTTCGCTGCCAACTTCCAAGCCTTAACTTTGAAAACATCAACTGGGGGAAGTTGGAAATTACTAAAAAATTTAAACAAGAGCCCCTAGAATTAAAATCATTGCCCATCAGTTTGGAATATATGATCCTTGAAAATGGAAAATCGGTAATCATCAACGCAAGACTTGCTTCCAAACAAAAAGGAAGACTACTGAAAGTAATAAATAAGTGGTCAAAAGCCTTTTCCTGGTCATATCCCAAATTAACTAGAATAGATCCTAGGATATACTAGCATAGGATTTACACTAACCCCTCCATGAAACCTCGAAAACAACCGCAGAGGTGATTGAACTCAAAATTGAAGCAAGTAGTAAAAGAAGAAATAGAACAGCTTCTTAAGGCTGGGTTCATATATCCCATTGCTGATAGCGAATGGGTTAGCCCTCTGGTAATGGTGCCTAAAAAGGGAGGCAAATGGAGGGTGTGCATAGATTTTAGGTTGTTAAACATGGCGACATTTAAGGATCACTTTCCGTTGCCATTCGTTGACCAAGTCTTAGACACCATAGCAAGGCATCGTTATTATAGTTTTCTAGATGGCTATAGCGGATACAACCAAATATTGATAGCCCCAGAAGATCAAGCCAAGACAACATTCACCAATCCTTGGGGAATGTTTGCGTATAAACAAATGCTGTTTGGCTTAGTAATGCTTCTGCCACGTTTCAATGCCTAGTTCTAAGCATATTCCAATAGTAGATAGGGAACAGAGTGGAAGTCTTTATGAAAGACTTCTCCACCTATGGAACAAGTTTCGATCAAGCCTTGGACAGATTAGAGCAAGTGTTGAAAAGATGCATAGAAACCAATCTAAGGCTCAACTAGCAGAAAAGCCATTTAATGGTCTAAGAAGGCATAGTACTTGGGCATAAGGTTTCACATGCAGGAATAGAGGTAGACCCAGGTAAAATTAGGGTCATCCAAGGAATCACCCATCAACCGAAAACTCTCAAAGACATTCAGTCATTCCTTGGACACACTGGCTACTATAGGAGATTCATTGGGAACTTCTATAAGATTGCCAAAACGTTGGTAGAGCTAACAAAGAAGGATGTACCTTTTGAGTGGGCCAGGAAATGTGAATGAGCATTCCAAACCTTGAAATGAAAGCTAGTAGAAACTCCCATTCTACAAGCTCCTGACTGGTCCAGACCATTTCACGTCAAGACTGATGCATCCAATTATGCCTTAGGAGTCTTACTTACATAGTTAGATGACCAAAAATGCCCTTACTACATCCACTATGCAAGTAGAAGTATCACTGGTGCACAACTTAACTACACAACTACAGAGAAAGAATTAATGGCTATAGTGTTTGCACTGGATAAGTTTAGGCACTATGTGTTAGGTTACAAAGTGTTCATCCACATGGATCATAATGCAATCTAGTTCCTCATGAATAAGCCAATGGTTAGCCCTTGTATTATATGATGGCTGGTAATCTTACAAGAGTTTGATCTAATGATGATCAATTGGAAAGGCACCGAGAACGTAGTTGCAGATCATTTATCTCAGTTGCACTGGGATAGCAAAGAGGATGAATATGTAATGTCTGATCATTTTTTTGATGAAGCCCTCTTTACCGATGTAGTGAATAACCAACTACCCACAAAGACTAATTGGTATAGTAGCATTTTCACCTATCTCCTTACTCAACAAACACCATAGGAGCTGGACCTTAGAGAGAAACAAAAATTTCTTCACAGAGCTGAAACACCACAAAATTTCGGGTCTCAGAATCATGACTGCAAATATGGCTAAGTGTCAAAATGGTGGCACCTCACCCATATTTTTTCCAAGTGTTGAGTGTAGTCACCTCCAACTACCAGATTTGCAAAATTTCTCTAAGTGTTAGAACGATGGCACTTTCTACACCTTGTTACGCTGTGTAGCATAGCGCACTATTACGCTGCATAGCATAACACCCTGCTACACTACGTAACACAATGTTACACTTCGTAACACTACGTAACACACTATTACGCTATGTAACACCCTGTTACACCATGTTACATCATGTAACATACTATTACGCTACGTAACACCCATGTCTATTGCAGCATAGCACCATGTCCAACGTTGCAACCAATGTCCCATGTCCCACGTGTAACACGGGACGAGCACAAAAGACAATAACAACTAGCGTCCTGTGTCCCATGTGTAACATGGGACAAGTGTAGCAGATAGCATGGTCCCACCCACCGCATTTCCATGTGGCACCTGATTTGCATTTTGGGTTAACCCTAGCCCTATAAATGCCCCTGTGCCCTCTTTTGAAAAAGGAAGAAAAAAAAAGGAGAAGGAGGAAGGCTTCCATTTCTTCACTAGTGATGAGTGGCGAGGTACCCCTACACTCAACCATACAAAACGAGCATAGCACACGTGATCCGGTCGAACTTCGTAGACTAAGTGCCTACACGCCCCATGGAACACTTGGGGTTAATCATTCCTTGTCTTCCCAGACTTGTGGTTGTCACGGTGTATGGTTAAGTAAGTCCAAGGTATATGATTTTTATGGTCTTTTATGTTTTTCTCCTATGCTATCGAGGTGAAGGGTTGAGAAACTAACTAACTCTAACTAATGGACTAAGTCTAAATTACCTAGTGTCAGCATCCATTCCCACTTACTGTACATACCCTGAACCGATGCAACCGTGGCTACGAAATGCTAATCGTTGCTGGGATGACCATGCGTAACACACGTGCTCGAAGTGATCGTACTGAGGCACTTAACTAGGAGGAAAGGGTTGAGAGAATCTAATCTAGCCTAAGTGCGATGAGCAGCCGATTCCTTGACTAAACGCACACATCTTGGTGCACGACTACCACTGGGATTACCAAGCATAGATCTTGAATACGCCACTGGGTTACCAAGTAGTCACACTAGATGCTTGTAATTAAGTCGTACTCATACCGCATTGCGATGAGCAGCTGATTCCTTGACTATCCATACACATCCTTAGATGCTCGTAATTAAGTCGTACTCATATTGCATTCTAGGAGTTTAAGGATGAGAGAGAAAATAATAAATAAAATCCTATTCCATGCACTGCAAGGTTTATCCAGGAAGTTCGTCTTTATTGCTGTACACAACTTGTGTTCAGGTACAATGTTGCTCGAATAAAGATTCATTCACTTTAGGACTCCTACTACGGGCACATGGAAAATATTCTATCTTTGGAGTGATCAAACTGCTAGAGTTTCCCTACTTCTAACTCAGGATGGGGAAACAAGGGAGAGCCGCCTCTTATTTATAGATATGGCGGCGGACCGCGATATCGCAGGGGACGACATGATATCGCGTACGTGATATCATAGCACGATATCGCGGCCTATGAAAATCGCATCTCATCAACTAGTAAGGCAGTTGGCACTTTCATTTTTGGGCATTTGGCATTTTGGCATCTTGGTATTTAGCTCCGTGGGTGAACGAGACCCAGAGCACATCGCACTGACAGAGAGGAACAATTACACTGCACGGTACACTTCAGCCCCATTGCAGCCTAGTGGAACATTGCACAGTATATCGTGACTATCGACCCAGCAGGCACAGTTTATCACAGTGAGCATTAGATTTCATAGCTCGACACCATCGAGGCTATGACTACGCTCCTAATACACCTAATATACACTCTGTGTACCTGTACCCTTTTTTTGGGATGGTGCATCTTCCTATTCAAACTCTCTTTTTGTCTGATTATAGCATTTATTTTTTGTCATTTTCGAGCGTTCAATTGTGTTCACTGTCCTATTACGTGCTTTAGCATGTTTTTACTGGTGTGCACATTACATTTTTTTTATTTTACCACCAGGTGTTCCATTTAAAATCATTGTTTGCAAAAGGATTATTGTACACTGGTTAAGTCCTTGTCTGATCAACTAGACAGCTCAGGGCACCCTGAATCCGTTTTCTCTAGCACGGCCCTCGTGCGGATGTGGCATTAGGCTGTGCGCCTAAAGACCTCTCAGTGTTTTCAACCACCAAAGTTTTCTGTCGCTACAGTTTTTGGCGTTAAAAGGAGGGCCTAGATTTAAGTTTGTGTCAAGTATCATTTTTAACTTTTATGAATTATTATGTATAGCGTAGTAGCTGCACCACATGTAGCATAGTAGGGTGGTACAAGGTGCAGCATAGCAGGCATACATTGTGTAGCATAGCACACTGTGGAACTACAATGTAACACTTGACTTTACAGTGTAGCATAGTGCTACAGTGCAACACCCTGTTATGCTACACTAGAGTTTGCCATTTTTAGCAATTGTCATACTTATCATTTTTTCTGCATTTTCATACTTAGAATTTTTTTTTGCATTGTTACACTTAGCCATTTTCTATATTTCTATACTTGGCCATTTCCTTGCTACTAACAGACTTAGTCAGTTTTCTACTGTTTTCAGAGTTATCCATTTTCTGCAACTAGTAACTCTCACAACCTGATCTGTGAATATGAATCTAGATCAACCTTCCACGTTGGTGTCTAACACATTTGATACCATAATCCAGCCAAAGCATGATGCATTAAGTCACGAACAATACAATTTTGTTTGTGCCAAAATCCAAGCAAGACGACCAGTGGATTACCTCAATTTAAAGTTGAAATAAGACTACGAACGAGTCCACCAGAATGGATGGGAGTATAACCCCTTGTTGTTTAATATAATCCCACTCATGAAGTCCTACCACCAGTTGTTGTCCCAACTCATCTGTGCAAATAAGCATGATGCAAGAAAAACCTACGAGGAAGCCTCACAGAAGGAGGAAGATGAGTTTGAGGCCCACTCCGAGCATGAGAGTGCCCTCCACACCATCTTCCAACAACCACTTCCTAGTACAACCCCTCCACGGTTTGGTCCACCCATCCCCTTTGAGATAGTGACCATGCTAATTTAGCCTTCATCACAAGTAACTAATGCATTTTCCCAATACTATGCTCTTGTAGGGGCCACCTCCCAGCCCCAAACAACTTGGGCATCCTACATCTTGCCTATCTCATCGGTGTCTACGGTGTTTGTCCAACCCACCCATGTGTGGCCCACTCCAATTACTGCATCCATCACTCAGCCAATACATTAGCAATTGTCTGCTATGACATTAAACTAGCAACACCCATCTACTACAACGTTAAATTGGCAAACTCCACAACCAACAATTCAACCGCATGCTATCCAACCAACACAAGGCTAGCCAATGCAACCAGCTAGCACATCCCCAAGCTTGGGTCAAGCATTCCAACTGATCCAAAGCTTGATGTAGGAGATCAACCGATTCAAGGCTACCTCCTCTGACAACATCCAGGTGATGGACTTGTATGGAGATAACCCCATAAGTCCTATGGTACCACCCCTAACTCTTGCAACTGGGGTCCAGCTGCCACAATTCACCAAATACAATGGTGAAGGGAATCCCAATGCACACTTGGTCACATTTCAATCTGAGTGCTTGCTCCTTCAAGCTTGGCCACATGCCATCATGCTTGTGTTCCCCATGTCACTCATGGACAAGGCCTTAGATTGGTATCGTGCACTACTTAAGGCCTCAATCTCCTCTTTAGAGGATCTCATAACCAAGTTTGTGACATGCTTCAGGTACAACCTAAAGCCTGAAGCAACCCTTGACCAACTTATGCAAGTTAAATAGGGGCCTTTAGAACCCGTGTCAAAATTCCTTGAACGTTGGAATGCTGCATTGAGTGAAATGCATGAACCCTTAGCGGAGACACATCTACTGGCCATCTTCAAATGTGTAGTAAATGACTTCATTAAGTCCAAAATGTATTATCTAGCCCCAAAGTCTCTTAGCCAAGCCTTTGCCCAAACAAAAGGCATAGAGAAGGTAGCGCAAACTAGCAATGATCCAACCTATGTGGCCTACAAAAACCAACATGCTTGCAAGCAAAACAAAATAGTGATAACAAAAGCCACAAGCACAAAAGCAACCAACCGGGGCCCGATAGCTAAGCAGTCTAAGGCCCCAGTTGACAAAATCACTAGTTCTAGCACCAACTCACCTACATTGATAGGGGCTACCCCAAGGCCCAACTTTCAGCTCAAGGACCGCTCAAAGTATACACCACTATCAGTGCAACCCTGTAAACTACTAAAGCAACTCTTGAAAGCTAGGCAAATCCAACATAAACACGTATTAGAAATTACCCACCAAAAACATGATAGGTACTACGAACTACTAAGGAACCATGCTTTAGCAATGCCAAATGAGCCCCTAGTTCCACAACACTTTAAGCTGGACCAATACTGTCATCACCACCAATTGGCTGGTCATAGTGCAGACAACTATCGTGCTTTGTAGGATGACTTGCAGAGAATGACAGAACATGGCCAATTGGTGATCAACACAGTGAGTCAATCCAACACAGACGATGCCTCCTATGTCATAAATTCCATTAGCATAGGTGGAAAGCCCAAACCTATGCAACCTTTTGTGATCTGTGTGCCTCCTAGCAAGGCAAGGATTCCCTTGACCTCCACAAACAAGAGGCCTTCCTTTGTTATTAAAGTGCCACCTTAGGCACCCATAACACCCTTTATGGTCAAAGTTCCACAGCCATCATCCGCTAAGACATTAAACTGGCATGACACATCAACAACAACAACCACTAAGCAACCTTTTTTCATTAAGGTGCCACAAGTAGTTGGTCACATAACAACTCCTCCTAAACCACCATTTGTCATAAGGGTGCCACAACATGATGGCCCCTCACCTAGCTGAAGCCCATTAGTGGGAAATTTCTCAATCTCTCCTCCCTCGAGGATTGGCCCCGCTAGCAACTTTTGTAGGCCTACCAAATGGCAATGCAAGAAGACAAACGAGTACCTCGCAACCCCTATGGCTGAAGCAAAGGCCACAACCAGTAGACAACAAATGATCACTGGTGCCCCTACCCCCAAGCAGGCCAAGCAAACCAAGCCCAAGTCCCCTTTGCGAGAGATCTATTTCTCAAGCCACGTGGAGGAAGTCAAGGATAACACAATGACTACTGACAAGGACTTTGTAGTTGCACTAACCCAGGTGAAACAAATGCTCAAACAAAAGAACATAACATTGAGCTTGTATGACCAGGCCATGACCTCATCTACTCACTGCCAAGCATTGGCCAAAATCTTAGCATCCATTCTTGTTATAGAAGACATCCCTGTAGATGAGACATCCATTCGTGCAACAATGTTGCCCCCTACATAGCAAGAATCGAGTTCAGAATCCCTAGTGTTCCATGAAAATGCAGTCAAAGTTAACCCCAAATGAGGGGAGGTCACTACAGCTCCACTATCCATTAGCATACATGTTGGCAGTGCACCATCCACAGAGTGCATGTCGATGATGATGTAGCAATAAATGTAGTCCTGTACTCCATCATCGATAAACTAGGCCTAACAGATGAAATCAGGCCAACCAAAACCACATGTCTAAAATCCTTCAACAGATCACATGTCATAGTCAGGGGTACAATCAACTTAGCCTTCATGGCAGGAGAGCAATTCCCCACTAGTGCAGATTTCACTGTCGTAGAGGAGATGCCAGGTTTCAACATGATTCTAGGCAGACCTTGGCTAGCCCAACTAAGGGCCATCTCCTCTCCCATCCACCAAGAAATCCACCTTCCATATGAGGATGGTCAAGTTATCATCCATGGTGATAACACCTCCTCTTTAACTATCCATGACATAGACATGGCGCAAGTTTTGAAAGAAGAGCTTCTTGGTGGTACACCTACGACAACCAACATAGGGCCTAAGCCTAACACACCCAAACGAGTGGTTGAAGCCAATAGCTTCCCAAAGGATCCTAAGCCTTGCACACTCCCTAATCCTAAGCAACTACATGATTAAGACTTTGGCTTGGCCAAAAACATGTTAAGCACCTGCTTACCCTTTGCCTCCACTTCCCATGCATTTTTGACTTTCATTTACATCGCACTAGCCTACTCATTTACATTTTTCCTACTTACTTAGATTAGGCATTTCATTTTGTTCACATATTTGTTTTACTTTGTTTATGCATCCATCCACTTAGCTTACGCATTACATTTGAAAACATCAAAAAAAAAAAACATAAAACTACAAAAACACATGGCCTAGAAAGGCCTTAAATTAGCCCATGGCCCTAAAAGGCCTTAAACTAGCCTATGGCCCAGAACGACCTAAAACTATCACATTTTGCATTGCTTTCCTTTCATTAATCTATTTTAACTCTGTTTACAACAGGTGTTGCTTGATGTTGTTTTCTTTCTAGTTGATTTTTTGTAGGATCTTACAAGCACGTAGCATGACCATGCATGCAGCATTGCACCTTACACAAGCAAGGTCTGCACTAGTCCGCTATGACTATAAACTGGCATAGCTTGTCCTTGGGTCATGACGTTAAACTGGCACAACATCCACTGTCTGCTACAACATTAAACTGACATCCAATAGTCTACTAGGAGTATAAACTAGCACATCATGATCTGCTAGGACCTTAAACTAGGTTCATGGTCTACCATGACTTTAAACTGGCATGTTGCTAATATGATTTGAGCACCTGCCATTGGTGAAACCCTTGGGAGAACTCACAGCATCATTGTCTCCCACCATTTTGGTGATCTTTTGGAGCACTCGCCATTAGTGCGACCTTCAGAGGACTCACAGCATCATCACCTTGGCACCTTCACTAGCTTCCTGAGCACTTGCAACTGGCACAACATTTGACACTTTCACAGCATCTTTGCATTCAGCACTTGCAACATCTTCATATCTAGCATTTGCACTTGCATTTCACGTTTTGTGGTTTTCTTGTCCTCTCTGAGTTGTGTTTGTAGGACGAAGCCTTGAAGGTAGTTGTGCAAAGGTGCATCTCATCGCAGCAACAAGTCACCACATTGCTTTGATGTGCATGATTAGACTGGTTGAGCCACTCAAGAGTGCACATCCCCCTCATCTCTGTTACAGCCTATGCACATCCATTTCTTCATCCCAATATCCTCTCATCCTCCCCATACTCATGATTTCAAACTTCTCTGATGCATATGCACTGTGACACACATGAAATTCTCTTCATATCAACTGTTGAATCCATGGTTGATGTAACACAATTCATCCTGTGTGGCATCTCTGTTGTGTGGTAAAGGCCTAAGTGGATGTAACATGAATCATCCCTGGGAGGAAACATCTATCCTATAGATGCAATGTGATGCATCAAAACAAAGCCCATCTTCTTGATGGCCAACTTGCAGCTAACATTCAATGGTAAGCTGAACCCAAAAAAAAAAAATCAATCAACAATGCTGCAGCTTTGCAATTGGCCCATCCTTGGATCAACTTTGACCCTCCCATGAGTACTCTGATGAAAGGTCAACATTTCATGGGCAAGCTACTTCATGCCATGGTCACCATCAGCCATGCTGACTTCACATTTTACATCATGATCGACTATTTGCATTTTATTTCCACAGTTTGCATTTCATCTTCATAGCATCACCTATACCCTTTGTCCCCTAGCATAACCTTATTCTCATAACACTCTTGAGCATGGTAAAATGACATTCGATTTTTTATTGACGAATGATGTTGGTGACATGTGTGCTGTGGTGTTTTGTAATTCTTTGTCGACGTCTCTTGGGCCACTCCTTTAGACGTCAACAAAGAGGGGCCATTAAAAAACCACAAAATTTTGGGTCTCGGCATCACGACTGCAAATATGGCTAAGTGTCAAAACGGTGGCACTTTGCCTATATTTTTTCCAAGTGTTAAGTGTAGTCAGCTCCAATTTCCAGATTTGCAAAATTTTTCTAAGTGTCAGAACAATGGCACTTTCTGCACCCTGTTACGCTACATAGCATAGCGCACTGTTATGCTGCATAGCGTAGTGTAGCGTAACACCCTATTATGCTGCTTAGCGTAGCACAGCGTAGTTGTTACACTGTGTAGCGTAACACCCTATTACGTTACGTAGCGTAACACCTTGCTATGCTATGTAACACCCTGTTACACTGCATAACATTTTGTTACACTATGTAACACCCGGTTATGTTGCATAACACCCATGTCTACTGCAGCGTAGCACCATGTTCAGTGTTGTAGCCAGTGTCCTATATCCCACGTGTAACACGAGATGAGCACAGTAGACAATAACAATCAGCATCCTGTGTCCCACGTGTAACATGGGACGAGTGTAGTAGACAACATGGTCCCACCCACCGCATTGCCACATGGCACTTGATTCACATTTTGGGTTAACCCTAGCCCTATAAATGCCCTTGTTCCCTCTTTTGAAAAAGGAAGAAAAAAAAGGAGAAGGAGGAAGGCTTCCATTTCTTCACTAGCAAGGCAGTTGACACTTCCATTTTTGGGCATTTGGCATTTTGGCATCTTAGCACTTAGCTTCGTGGGTGAACGAGACCTAGAGCACATCACATCGATAGAGAGGCACAACTACACTGCACGATACACTACAACCCCATTGCAGCCTAGTGGAACATCGCACAGTACATTGTGACTATCGACCCAACAGGCACAATTTATCACAGTGAGCACCAGATTTCACAGCCTGACACCAGCGAGGCTATGACTGCGCTCCTACTACGCCTATTATACACTTTGTATACCTATACCCTTTTTTCGGGGCGATGCATCTTCCTATTCAAACTCTATTTTTATTTGATTACAGCATTTATTTTTTGGCATTGTCGAGTGTTCAATCGTGTCCATTGTCCCGTTACGCACTTTAGCACATTTCTACTGGTGTGCACATTATGTTTTCTTTTATTTTACTACCAGGTGTTTCATTTAAAATCATTGTTAGCAAAAGGGTTATTGTACACTGGTTAAGTCCCTATTTGATCGACCAAATCGCTCAGGGTACCCTGAATTCATTCTCTCCAGCATGGCCCTCGTGTGGATCCAGGTTTAGGCTGTGTGCTTGAAGACCTCTTGATGTTTCCAGCCACTGACATTTTCTGTTGCTACAAGAGCTAAGTAGTTCATGGAGATTAATGGACAACTTTACAAAATGTGTCCTGATGACTTAGTTTGATGGTGTGTGCCCGATGTAGACCAACTGAGAGTTCTCCAAGATGCTCATGAGGGCCCTTGTGATGGTCACTATGCGGGGAGATGAATGGCTATTAAGATCTTACTTGCAGGATGTTACTGGCCAACATTATTTCGGGATGTCCATCAATTTGTTCGATCTTGTGAGCACTGTCAACATGATGGGGGAATGACTGCTAAAATGGAGGGTCCGCAACAATGGATTCAACCATTAGAACCCTTCAACATTTGGGGAATAAACTTTATGGGGCCCATTACAACAATGTCCAATGGAAAAGCTTACATTGTAGTTGTCATAGACTATTTAACAAAATGGGCTGAAGCAGCTATTATTAAAGACTGCACATCATCTACAGTTGCACGATTTGTGCAACAACAAATCGTAAATAGGTTTGGTGTGTCACATGTAGTTATTTCGGATAATGGAACACACTTCACATGTGCAACTTTTCGAAAGTTAATGCAATGCTTAGGGGTTAAACACAAATTGACTACACCTTATCACCCCCAAGCTAACGAACAAGCTGAGGTCACCAATAGGGAGATCACTAAAATATTGACTAGGAAAATTAACAAGTATAGGTGAGAATGGAGCAGTAAACTGAATGATGCTCTTTGGGCATACTGCTCCACCTGGAAACTTCATATAGGCTACTCTCCTTATGAGTTAGTGTATGGAAAGCTTCTAATGCTTCCGATTCAAACCAAGCTTTGTATACTATCAATGGCTTGTGACCTCAACCTTGACCTTGATCTAGCATAGAAACAAAGGTTGGCAACTTTAAACGTGCTAGACGAAAATCGATTAGCTGCCCTATCATCAAATGAGTTGCACAAGGCATATAACAAGCAACGTCATGAGTTGAAGATTCTAAAGGTTAAGTATCAACTAGGAGATAAGGTTCTCTACTGGAACCCCACACATGTGCCACAATGCATAAAATTTCAAACACTATGGAAAGGACCTTATATTATTCATGCAACCTTTCCTTCAGGGGCCATGACCATATACAAACTTGAGAGCCTTGATAAGAGATTGTTAGTCAATGTGCAATAGACCAAACTCTTCGATGAATTTAGAATGACCCGTGCACATAATACCTCTGAGAAGGGACGACCCTACTCACTATTTCGGATCTCCTCCTTCCAACTCAGTCATGGGAGAGATGGCCACCTCTGTTAACCATTCGAGGCCCTAAGTTCCTTTATAAATTTTTGTTTTACACATTTTTGTTTTACAAATTTCTTTAATTTTTCTTATTTTTGTTTTGCACCATCGTTTATACTTTTTCATTTCTTTGTGTGACTATTTGTTTTATTTTTTATTTTTTATTGTTTGTTATTTTTGTTTTGTTAGATTCGTCACCTAATAAGTGCTCATGATGGTGGTATGAACTGTATTCTATTGATTACTAATGTTTGGTTTTTACGTTTGAGTTATAATGTTGATACTAAGATATGGTTTTTTTGATATAACAGGCAATGAGTCCATGTCACCCATGCATCCATGAATTTCTATGGTCTCTCTTGGTTTGGAACTATACAATCCCCTTCTTTAATAATAAAACTATTAATGAATTGGTGATTGGGCATTTTTCAAACTACGAAAGGACTCAAGGACTGAAAAGGATGTGACTTCAAAGAGATTTGATGCATTTGTGCTGGCTATTCTCTTGGGTGTTTGGATGTTTTCTTCTTGAGTTTTCTTACCATTCCAACATTGCTCCATTATAAGGAAGCTAAGCCAATAAACATAAGTCTTTGCATGGTGTGGTTCTCACACAAAAAAAAAGAAAAAAAAGAAACACAAAACACAGTGAGAATTCAAAGCACACCCCTTAGACAAAATAATCATTTGGGCAACAAGCATTGGTTACGGACCTAAATAGACATGTTCCCTCTAACTAAGGCCCTTTCTCGCTTCCTACTTCTCCCTTTTTTGTTTTCCTCAGAATGGTGGTGACTCTTTGGCGGAAGCATTCTTGTTACTTCAAGTGGATGGATTGGCCAAGTGTATTAATGCGAAGTCACTGGATGTGGATTGTTTGAGGCTGGATTTGGAATGAGATCTACTCAATTACATGAACCATAAGTACACAAGGGGCCTGTATACCACCTTGTTCTTGGGACTCCATTCCATTCTCTTCTCCCCATCATTCTTTCTCCATTTTCCACTTCATTTTTGGTTGTATCAGTAATCTATATTTTGGTTGATGCATTGTTTTCTCTTTGGTTGATGCATTTTTTAACTCTTGCTCCCAAATGACATTTCCAGAGCCTACAGACTCTTTGAATGTGGGTTTGTCAGGGCATAAAGGGCATAAGCCTGCTTTGGGGAGGATCCACTAACATTCCTATTTGGTGCATCAGTTAACTTCTTTCCCTTAAACATTTCCGCAATCAACATTTTTTTGTTTCATTTCCATCTGTGACATCCATTTTATCAGTGTTGTCGTTGTTTCTTTTTCTCCATCTTTCTTATTCCTTATCTTTTTCCATTCTATTGCTACCAGAGGATCGCTCTTAGTCATGGGGGCCCTGGTCCAATTTTTTCAATTTTTCCTAACTCCTACACCTTGGGTAGTCACCAGTGTTATATCTCTAGAATCCGTATTGGCCATATCACAACTTAGCCAATGGACCTTACACTGAGGCAAGGTATCAACTGTATTGTGATTTACTTATCCTTGCTCATATGTGACTGTGTTGTGTGTGCAAATGGCAATCATATAGCAATGGACTGGACCTAGAGGAAACACTTAGGATGGACTGTTGCTGGAACGATTATGCAAGGAACAAGATTGATAGCGCAGCTATGGATGGACAACAGAAGGCACAATCTTGGCGTCAGCAGCAACACGTTTTCTCCTTTTCTCTCTTTCTCTTCTCTTTCAGCTGCTAAATAAGGTTGGATGTCAATTGTGTATAGTGCTCACTTTTATAGTCATGAGCACTAATGTTGCCATGTATTGTAATGTTGATCCATTCGCATGTCATCCCATTCACCATTAGTTTTCATTCAAGTCAATAATCCTATACCTTCCCAATATTTTGTAAGAAACTCAAGGAAAAGTTTTCATTCGGTCATGGGGGTATGATGAACCGCGATATCATGTATGCGATATCACATCCACCACGTGATATCTCATCTTGCCTCATCTTCTATAAATAAGAGGCGGCACCCTTGGTTCATAGACAATTAGATTAAAACCCTTAGCTAGAATCTTGTAGTTTTATCATTTTAGAGTTAGAATTATTTCTATGTGCCCGCAATAGGAGTCATAGAGTGAATGGATCTTTATTCGAGCAATTTGTACTTGAGCACAATTTTATGTACAACAATAAATACGAACTTTATGGTAAACCTTGCAGCATACAGATTAAACTAATTAGTAATTAATTATTGTTTAATGCTTTTCTAGTTAATTAATATCTCTCTCAACCTCTCAGTATGACTACTTCGAGCATGCGTGTAGCACTTGGTAACCTAGTAACCATTAGCGTTTGTTAATCCCAATAGCGTTGCACTGGTTCAGGATGTGTACGACAAGTGGGAATGGATACTGGTGTTAGGAACTATTGATACCAACACGCCCATGCTTGCTTGGCATGGGGCCTTTGTTTATTTTTTTTTTAAAAAAAGAGAATAAAAAAAGAAAGAAGAAAAAATAAATAAATAAATAAATAAAAGATGGGTTACCCTAACCCTAAAATTGGCTATAAAAAGCCATGAAGGTGATGGATTTGGGGGGGAGGGAGAGGAGAAGTGAGGCCAGGAAGCCCTAGGCCAATGAGGCCAGGGCCATGAAGCCTTGGACTAAACCCTCTCTCTTCCCAGATTTTCTTTTCGGCAGCGATTTAGACGGTTGGGTGTCGGCAGATTTTCTTTTCTGAGCAATTTAGATGGTTGGGTGTCGGCAGTAATTTAGACGGTTGGGCGTCAGCAAATTTTCTTCTATTTTCACAGCAATTTGGACGTTGGACGTCCGTTTCTCTCTCCTTATTCTATCTCTATCTGTATTTTCTCTCTCTATCTCTCTATCACTTGGTCACATGGTTCTCTCCAGCTGAGACTATTCCTGGGTTTTCGTGCCCATACGGGAGGCGCTCTAGGAAATAGTCTCCTCAAACGAGTTTTTCCGATGTTGGCATAACCAAAATTTATGCATCAACAGGAACATTTAGAAACTAGTTAATGTAAGTTAGCCACTTAGTTCTCTCTCCCTCTCCTTTATTAGTAGAAGACATAAAAAAATACAAAAGCTATAAAAATCATATACCTCAAGCTTACTTAACCATACAACCATGACAATACAAGTAAGTTTGGGAAGACAACGATTGATTAAACCCTAAGTGTTCCATTAAGGCGCATAAGCACTTGGTCCTTGTAGTTTGACCAGATTGTGTGTGAAATGCTTGTATTCGTATGGTTGAGTGTAGGGGTACCTCGCCACTCATCAGTAATGAATAACTCCTTACTTAACATAAACTCTTATATTCATACCTATGCCACATGCTATTACCAAACTTATAGGGAGCTTTTTGAACTTCATGTTGTCACATTACCTTTCCATGAACATGAGGGAAAGACATTCATATTTGGTGATCCTCCACCAATTGGTACAGATAAGGATATATGAAATCCTCACTATCCAATCCTCAGATGATAATCCAATTTATTATGATGATAATACTTATATTGATCAAAGGGTTTACTTTTTAGATTTTAATAACTTGAACACATGGATACTTAGGATTGATGAGGCCTCATTAGAGCCAGGATGTGGTGTTAGAATTATGTTAATTACCCATAGAAAAGCTCCGAAACTTAAGGCCTTTCACTTTTCAGAACCCATGACAATCAACATGGTTGAATATGAAGCTTTAATCCATGGACTAAAGTATGCTATTTACTTTGATCTTTCAAAGTTAAAGATTTACAGTGATTCATAACTTATTGTGAATCAAATCAATAACATTTATGAAGATAATAATCCTTTAATGAGAGTATACAAAACATATGTATTAGAATTATTTAAGGAATTTGATCTTATCACAGTAGAACATGTTCATAGAGATGAAAACCACATTCTTGATGCTTTAGCATAAGCTTCTTGTGTTCTTAATCTTCCATTTTCTTATGGAGCTTGGGATTCTGAAATCATCATGGAAAAAGTCGATTGTTACTTCATCACTGATAATGTGCTATCTTTACAAGTGTTTGATGATGGTCATCAAATTACTTGTCTTTTTACTAGTCAAGGGAAGTTTTAGAATTAAATTCTTGAAGCTTCACACACTTATTTCAATGACTCAATTCTTATCAATGAAGTTTCACCTAATGTTATTGTTAGGAAAGCTCAATTTGAGCAAATGGATAACAAAATTGAAGTACAACAACACAAAGATTGGCAAGTATTAGCATAAACTGAAATTGTTTTAGTCAAAAAGAAAAATCAAGAACACCCTATTTGAATAGGTAAACATTTAGTCTCAGGAAAAGGGTATGTTAATTGCATTGCTACATGAATTCAATGATGTTTTAGCCTAGTCCTATGAAGATTTAAAGGTTTATAATCCATTTATCATTACCCACACAATAATAGTTAGATGTGAAAGTAAACATTTTAGACAAAAATTAAGATGAGTCAATCCTAAAATTAAACCTTTAATGAAAAAGGAGATTGATAAACTCTTGGAATTTAAAATCATATATCTAGTTAAACATTCTAGTTAAGTTTCAAACTTCGTTCTTGTACCTAAGAAATCTAGAGAGATATGATTGTGTGTTGACCTTAGAAATCTTAATGCATCTTGCATTAAGGATAACTATTCACTTCCACTTATCGAGGAGTTACTTCAAGTAGCAAATGGTACACAAATATACTCATTCTTAGATGGATACTTAGGTTACAATCAAATTCTCATGAGCAAGAAAGATAAACATAAAACAACTTTCGTAATAAAATGGGGAACATTTCAATACACCAAAATGCCTTTTGGATTATTGAATGCAAGATCAACCTTTCAATGTGTCATGGATAAAACTTTTGAAGGGATGATTAAGAAAAATATAGTTATTTATTTAGATGACTTAACAATTTTCTCAATGATAGAGGGACTCATATTCAATATCTTTAAAATATATTTTCAAGATGTAGGAAATATGGTATGACATTAAATTCTAAGAAGCCTATTTTTGATGTACAAAGTGAAAAATTCCTTGGTCACATAATGGCAAGAGAAGGTATTTCTATTGATCCTAAACATGTTAATGCTATATTAGAAATTTCTTATCCCTTATCCAAAAAGGATTTAAGAGCTTTCTTTGGGAAGATTAACTATATCAAGCAATTTATTCCTATGTTTATTGAACTAGTAGAACACCTTAATACAATCCTAAAGAAAGATGAGAACATTACATGGACTACTGAATCCAAAAATGCTCTCTTAGCTATAAAAGAAGCTGTGATTGAAGCTCTAGTTTTAGTTTCTCCTTGGTATGAAAATTATTTCTTTCTATATGCCTTTACAAGTGATCATACAGTGGTTGTCATTTTAATTAAGAAATAGTTAGTTAAGAAGAATGCCCCATCACTTATATGTTCGATCCACTTAAAGATGTTGAGTTAAGATACTCTCCAATAGAAAAATAGTTATATGCAGTAGTTAAAGCTCTAAAAACATTTCAATTTTACCTTTTAAAATCAAAGATTATCATAATTTTTCTAGATCTCGCAGTTGTCACTCTAGTAAAGCTCTAACATCCTTCCAAAAGAAAAAAAGAAAGAAGAGCCAAATGGATTATGAAGTTGTAGGAATATGATATTTAATGGAAGGTAGCAAAACTAGTAAAAGGAATTGGTTTAACCAAACTAATAGGCCAAGCATCAACCCTCAAAAAATCAAAACTTCCATTTGAGCTTGAACCCACACCTATACATGTGTTACAGCTTGAAAACAATTAATTAGTTCCATTTACACCAAACTGCTTAAATGATCCTTGGTATGAAGATATCAAATATTATCTAACTTTTCATTGTTGTCCTTCAAACTTACCTTGGTACATGCTTAAATTATTAATATATAGAAGCTCTAAATTTATCATGATTAATGGTAATATTTTCAAAAAGAAATTTGAAGGAGTTCTCCTTAGGTGTTTAGATAAACAAGAAGTCAATGATGTGATAAAAAGCTTATATGATAGAGGACATCTAGGCTATTGATCTTTAACTTACAAGATTACAAAGGCTATTGATGCCTATAATATGTTAAAAACTTGTATCTAGTGTCAAATGTTGAAAGGAAAAGATCCTAAAAGCTTACCACCTCTACAACCTATCATTGAAGTAAGACCTTTTGCATAATGAGTTCTTGATTTTATTGAAGCACCAATCCATCATCATTAAGCCAACATAAGTTTTTTTTAATGGTAATTGACTACACTACATGTTGGCTAGAAGCCAAACCAACTAGAAGAACTACATCTTGTGAGTTTATTAAATTTCTTAAGGACGTTATCAAAACCTAATATGGACATCGATATGCACTACTGGTTGACAATGGTCTTGCCTTCATCTCAGTAGAAATCATTGAATGGGTTATGAGTAATGAAATCCTAATTATATGTGTCACATAATATTACCCTCAAGGAAACGGATTAGCAAAATCTTTCAACAAAAATCTTCTAGGTGGAGTTAAAAAGATGATTAATGACAACCCAAAATCTTAGTGTGAAAGAGTAAAATGGGATGTATCGGTAGATTGTATTCATTACAAAGAATCTCTTAAGACCACTTCTTATGAGCTAGTTTATGGTCAAAACCCTATATTACCCATCAACTTACAAATTCCTGCTCATGAGTTTTTCCTAGATTACCTAAATCCTGATGAAAGTCTTATTGTTAAATATTACGATCTTTGGGATGTTGAACTTAAATATTTAAAAGTAGTGGAAAACTTGTCAAATCATCAAACCATTATTAAAAGATGGTTTGATAAAAAGTTTTCTTCTAAATTCTTTCAAATAGGCAATCTAGTCTTGAAAAAAGATAGAGATTCTAGGCAAAAAGATCCTCAGACTAAGTTCTCACCAATGTGATCAGAACCATACCAAGTCATGGAGGTTTTAGCCCCTAATGTTTACAAGATAGCTAACCTTCAAGGAAACAAGTTCACTAGAAACTTTAATGCATTCTACATTAAACATTTTTATACTAGTGTTCCACATGGACACCTAGTAGATTAGTAATTTAATAAATTATAGTTATAAATAATATATATATATATATATCCATATAGGCAACATTAGATATTATACATACTTGATTAAAATGCATTTCATCTTATTGCATTTATAATATCATATCTTATTGTAGTACGATGCATAGCATATAGCTTTAGGTCCATATTCATATAGGTGCATGCCTTAAGAAGTAAACCTAATAGGTATCTAAATTCAAGACTTAGGCTTTTTATTAAAAGTACTCTATAGATTATGGAAATCCTTGTAACTCTTTCTTTCTTTGTTAATTAAATCTAAAAATGAGATCCTTGAGGCTCAGTCATAAGAATCACATCTTATTAAGTTACCTATTACCTATATGTCATTTTATGGTGTTACCTTTGAAGTTGACTTGATGCCATTGCATTGTACTTTGGGTTGAATTTGTTTAAAATGACATGTATAATTTTGAGTTACTTCTGTAATTTGGTGATCCATCTTAAATTATGATGAGATAACTCAATGTGAGTAATTCATGATGTGCTAAAAAAGATTTGAGCTAGCATCCAATTATTGGAATGAAAAGTTCATTCTTTCTCATGATTGACCATGATTCATTATGACTATACTTTGAGTTCATAACGATTGCAAAGCTAGAATTCCTTCTTTCCTTTCCTAATAACAATAAAAATAACAATACTTGGTTTAATTCTTCTTGTCTAAAACCATCAAGGATCGCATGATTAAATTGGTTAATGTATATATTAAAGGAGCTACAAGATAATACCTTGGTCTATTTATGTCTCTTAATAAACACCTTGAAGCATTGAATTGACTTCCTTAGGTATGTTTCTAAAGGTATATAATATTAGGTTTACATTCTATTTAAAAATAATCATAGCTATTATGTATTATGTATACATAGGTTTTAATATATATGTATTTATAACCTAGTATATATTTATTATTAAATAGAAGATAAAAATAAAAAATTTGGTGGAGAATTAGATGTTTTCTTCGTTGCTTTGGTTGAGGCTATGAACTTAGCTTGTAACTAATATAGATCAATGCGAAAGAGTTGAAATAAGCTATGCATATCAATTTGTGAACATTCAAAGAAAGTTTAAGAAAGTCCTAATTTTTGCAGATTTCATAGTAACTATTTGAAAAAATGGTATGTAGTAGTAGAGGTTGAGAATAGTTATAGAGATCATCAAAGTGAAAGCACAATGTTAAAACATTAAATCCAGAAGACTCAAAAAAAGAATTTTTAGATACATCATCACTATCACCACCTCTAATACCATGGTCAATAGTCTGTAGTGGAAGTGCTTATAGTGAAGAGTGCTTTACATAAAAACATAAAGCTTTCTTTGTAGCAGAAAAACCATGTTTTTTCAAAGGTTGCTATAATCAATTCTTTCCTTTGCATATGATTTCTAATTGGTAAGTACTTTCATCATGTTTGGCAATTCAGAATTCTTTGGGTTTTTTGTGAGATAACTAGCATAATTCGTTTCATGATTTATAATGTTTGTTTAAACTAAATTATATCATTCTATATTCTTTTAATTAGCTTATAATTAATACAAATTGATGTGCAAAAGTTGAAATAGGTTGTGAATATTAATTTGTAAACATTTAAAGCAATTTTAGAGAACCTCTAATTTTTTTTAGATTTCATGATAACAATTTGAAGAAATGGTATGCAGTGGATTAAGGACAGTCACAAAGATCGTCAAAGTGAAAAGAATAATGTTAGAAGATCAACTCCAAAAGATTTTGAAAAATAATTTTTAGATTTATCATTATCATGACCATTGTCAACATTGTTGTCCAAAAGTTTATAGTGGAAGTGCTTAGAGTGAAGGTTCCTCCTCCATGCTTCACCAAGAAAATAAGCCTCCACTTCACAATGGCAACACATTATGAATATGTTGCATTGCAAATAAAATACATATTTTTACTTTGCGTTTGTCTAAGGAAAAATACATCAGATATTTTTCTCCTAGAGTTAGTATAGTATCATTAGTAGACCTTACTTTTATAATAAAATTGATTAGTGATGGCTACTATGTAGAGCTAGATCATTTTGGTCTAATACCATTAGTTGAACTCATGGTGTTGAAAGACTAGGTCCTAGTGGAAAATTTTGGGAGAGTTATAATAATGATTGCTTCATATTTTTGTTTGGAAAATATTAGTAGTTTTCTAAAATTGAAAAAATATTTTTACAATCTTGCTTCCAAATGGTAAAAGGTGACTATGCTTTGAAGGAAGTAAACAATCCTAGACAACAACAACTAGAACGTTTTGTGAATGATGAAGAACAAAAAAAGGCATGCTATTCTACCATTGCAAGGATTTTCATTGGTAAATTAAAATTACTCTATTATGGGCTTGTAGATAGACTTGCCTATAATTTAATTATTCAAGATAGAAAAAATCCAATATAATGGCCTCTTCTTAGTTTTCTTTATGTTACGGTGAAAGAGGGGCTTCATGTGTGATAAGGTCAAATTTTGATGGGCTATGATATTGAATCTTCAATATTGTAGCACAAACTATGTCATTGTATATGTGATATCACAGCATGCATGCCAGCCTATAAGTACAACACTTAGGCACACATATTCGCAATAGATTTCATTCCATAGTAGTGAAACTCTTTCAGTTTGTTTCTATGAATATAGTCTTAAGTACTTAGTTGTGTATGCCCTTAGTGTGGTGTTAAGTGATTGTATGAAGTCTTTATTTAAGTGGATTGTATTTAGACATAGTTCATAATCGAAAATAAGGATTGAGATTGCTTATCATCATTGCAACATTTACTTAGTTTTCTTTTCATTTACTTAGAATAATTTTTACTGTTTTCACTTAGATTACCAATTACTGCTTTCCTAGTTAATGTTTACTATTCCATACACTTTACTTTCACTATTGTTAAGTGGTATGGATATGAAAGGTTTCAAGTGCTAAGTCTAGTTATCTGGTAACCTAGTAGTGTTATCACTTGGTACACCTAGTAGTGGTACACTTGGTAATCCTTATGATGATTGCATGAGTCCAAGGAATGTACAGTAAATCAGGATTACATTTCCATCACCTTAGGCTAATTTAGATTTACTTTCTTGCAATTACTTGTTTTACATAGGATTAGAAACCAATTCCATCTCATCATGTATACTAGGAGCTAGATGGTCAAACAACATCAAGATATCATATACCTCACTATGAGCTAAACCATACACATAGATTATACTAGCTCAACATGGGAAGACAACGATCTCGAACTTAAACCAATTGCTATTATATTCACATTACCTTATCTATGGATTATGATATAGTCATGCATGAACACCTATGACTTGTATGATTAGGTGTTAGATTACTTCACCACTCATCATGGAAGCCATTGGCAAGGACTAGTCAATGTATGCTGAGTAATTGATTTCACAAAGTTCATTGTATCAGAATTTAAAGTTAAAACTCATAACTCTAAAATAAGAAAAATTAAACAAATGTCTTAAACCAAAACATTTCTTCAAATAAGGATACATCATCACCTACCAAGGAACTACAAAGAAGCAATGACAGAATCGACGAAGAAGAAGAATGGAGTATGCTATGCAAGTAAGGATCTCATATGCTCATCACGATCCTTATTATCTTGATTTTTCCTTCATCTTTCATTAGAAAGGAAGATTAAGGTGAAGAGATCTTCAAGGTAACATTTTTCTACCACTAAAATGTTCAACACCCATCATGCTTCAAACTGCTCTTCAGGGGATGAAACTAAGTGAAGCACTTGAAGGGTATCATATGACCAAACACATGGTAAGATCCTATGAGCCCATTGATGAGTAGTTAAGGAGAGAAAATGCCATGGAAACTAGACATGAATAAGATAAAAGAAAGAAACTCAACTCTCTTATTGTCTTGGAAGAGCTTGATGAAGATGCATTCATTACTAAAAAACTCCACCAAAATCATGAGTTCTAGTTACAAACACCTATCATTCAATTGGAGGAACCTATCAAAAATTAATCATGCTTTGATTTAGCAAAGATATTCAAAAAGAGGGCAAAAGAATTAAGGCACAAGTAGGACTGAAGGCTAAGAGTTTCTACTAGATCTTACAAAGAAGAACATTAGAGTCATAGAAGGAGGACAAGCCAACATCATTCTCCTACTATCTCTTCCGCATCCTTACAATCATTAGTGGACTCTAATAGAAGGAGACAAAGGCATAGAGACTATGATAGGGAGAAGAGAAGGACTCATGATCATCATGATTGTCATTCAAGGCACTCTAACACAAACGATGAAGGATATGAATAGAGAAGACACAGGGATTAAAGAGATCATGAAAGGGATGAGCATAAGAGAGGGCACTACTACAACCGAGCACATGAACTTGATCGCAATGATGAACCCCTGATGGCTTCTTGAAGTATAATAAACATCTAGGAAACTATACACATACCAACTAGGCACATGAGAGATAGCTATATCAAGTGGCTCGATATGAATAACATGCTAAGATTTGAGGGTGGTTATAATGCTAATTCACAACACCACCTCCAAGAATTCCACAATGCTTGCATCCCATAAAACATTGAAATTGATTAGTAGAAGTTGAAGTTGTTCTCGCGAATACTTGTGAAAGAGGCTAAGAGCTAGTGTAGATCACTTAAACCTAAATCAATTAGAAGATGGAGTACCATGCTAGAGATCTTCAATAACAAGTACCAAACCTACTCACGGGTGTTCAACTTAAGGAAACAAATCCAAGGATGGAAGCAAAGGACTCATGAAACTCTTGATGTAACAATGGACAAATACTATTCACTACTGCATAGATTCCTAGGCCATGGATTCTCACAATGGGAATAGTTAAGACACATTGTAGATGGGTTATGAAACAAAACCAAAGAGATTATTAGGGTGTATGCCCAAGGTAGATTGTTTGAGATGACTATCCATCAAATCTAGAGACTAATTGGCCAAGTGGCAAAGGAAGAAGGTGAGCTAAGAAAGAGAGAATCTATTGAAGAATATAATAGAGATCCATTAATTAGGAAAAGAGATGCATGGACTTGTGATACTCATAAGGAAGAAACCTTAGAATAGGAAATTCAAAAGAAGACTCTACCAATTTAGAAAGCTGTAACTGATATTGCAGTAAAGGTAGAGAAAATGTAGGACTCAATGGATGAAAAATTTGCAACAACATTGAATATTATGGAGGAGAGAATAAAGCAAGTCCTTAGAAAAGGCAATGACATGAAAAAGAAGAAATATTTTGGACAAAAGGGCAAAGTAGCTTCAGTGGCTAAGTGTTTAGACATAAGCTTCACCAATGAAGAAGGATGTGTCATGTGTTAGTACAAACATCACAAGGGATGTTGTTCAGTAATGACACATTTATAGGAAATGGGGGCATATGCACTTAATCCTAGATTTTTTAAGGAATAAAGGTGTTGAAGGTTACCTTATCCTCAAGGTAACTATAGGTAGAACTTCCAACCAACATACTATCCTTGTGGAGCTTTACCATAGCCACAAGAGCAGTACTACCAGTAGTGGCAACAATTCCAATCATGGGCCATGCCACTACCTTACCAACAATATTCATATAGGTAGCTAGATCCATATGAATATTTTATATAACATCCAATCTCTCTTAGTAATGTTGTTGTCCAAATTCTACAATACTATCCACTTTAGTACCATAGATCAACACCATCAAGGATAGATCCAAACTCATACATGCATTTACAAGAAGTTGATTCATCAAATCCAACTAATCATTTACCACTAGTGCCACCTCCTATTATGCAAGGAGAGTTGCCATCACAATCATAACAAAGGAAAGCTACAAGGGTGGTAAATATACAAATATAGGATCTTACCAGCAACACTAAGGATCAAATGAAGAAACATCCTTTATTTAGGACAAGTCTAGTGAATGCTAGTAGAGTTAGGACTTCATTGAGATAAGCTTCTCCTATAATAGATCCACTTACCAACAGTAAGCTTTTTCCATTGTCAAACACAAACATGTAAACTATCATGCTCAAAGAAATAGTCATAGATTAAATAAAGGTAGGACTATTCCTTAAGAAAAAAATTGATCTAGGAGTTCCTTTGATTTATCTACTAGTAGCTGGAAATTTACCATGAAAAGCTCTACTAGACTTAGGTTCCAAGGTAAATTTGATCTCTTATAAACCATATGATTAGTAGATCTTGCAGATCAATTTATCACAATTCCTTTGGGACAAGTAGACAATGTAGTGACCACTATCAATGGGTGGTCTTATCTAGTAGACTTTCTTATCATTGATGTGAAAAATGATGACAAGGAATTTCCAATCATTATGGGGAGAGCATGGCTTAGCACAATGGATGTTAAGTTAAACATGGGAGATTTCTCTATTGACATATCTAAGGAAGACAAGCATAGATCCATACATTCACAAAATATTCCATGCATTACCATTGATAAAGAAGGGTACAGTTGCAGACCGGCCTTCTAGAACATCAACATAGTCGTTACACCAATCCACAACAAATACAAAAAATAGATGTGCACACAAGAGAGAGAATGGGTCACCAAATCAAAAGACACCCCATGACCAACGTCTAAGAACTTTCAATTGTCCAAAATATGCATGGAACAATATGAACCACTTATTAATTTCCATACTAAGAAAATGACCCAAGTAAGAACTTACAAATGGAAATACTAACCCACAATCATACATAAATAGAAATAGGAACTAAGGACTTAGATGATAAAAATTCAATTACCATCACAATTATATGGGATGCTAACTAAGAAAATAAGTCTCTAAGGATGGTAAGTAAGAAACCTCAAGTGTATGATCTAGGAGAACTAGGGTCTATTTTCCGAACACTCACCCATGAATTCAATGGTGGGGGAGATGCTTTATGATGACTAAGGAATTAATAAGTGTTTTTTTAACTTTTTGTGATTTATAAATTTTTATAAATTTTTCTTTTCTTAATACTTTTTCACATTCTTTGATATTTTCTCTTTCTTTTATACTTTTTCATTTTTAAACATTTTCAATATTCTTTAACATATTTCAATTCTTCAATGATTTTTCATTCTTTGACATTTTTCATTCTTTTATATGTTTCCAATTCTTACTATCTTTTTCATAAATTTTTTTCATGACCTTTGTAAGTAATTTTGATTGTTAATAAAACACATTAAGAGAAGGCAAGATGTAGTCCAATAAGGTGAAGATTTCCCTATGTTATCAAGCCATAAGGGATTGATTATTTGAATAGTGAGACCCCAACATGCATCCATTCATTCCAATAATAAGAGGTTCTTACCATGGCCATAATGATATTATTCCCATCATACAACTCATAATAAACTTGTGATCATTATGCCTCAACCAATAAGTGAAGAACCAAGTCGGAATGTAAAAGTGTGACATTAAGGGGATTTGTGGACTCTCTTGGATTACTACTGTAAGTTCTATTCTATTGATTAGGTTGTATTATATCCTTGTATATCTAACAAAAAATTGGAGTAAGAGTAAAATAAGTGCTACCTTACCATGTTACTAGAAAGACATGTTACCCATGCTTGAAGGTAGTCCTATGGTAAGGTTGATACAAATCAAAATAAGTCCATGCATATAGTAAATTTTTGGGGGTTCCACTGGAAAGGCATGTTACCCATGCCTAAAGGTAAGTGGCTTCTTAGGAACTTGAAAAAATAATAAAATGTGTAATGAATAAAATCCTCCCTTGGACAAGACGCTAAGTGACAATACTCCTTGCACTAGTGGTAGTCTTACAGTCGTAATTCCAAGAGATAAAATAATGCAATGTCACTGGAATGTGGTTTGGACTTGGTCTAAATCTTAGAAAAAAGCCTAATGATTATTTTAACCACTAATAAAACACAAGAATTCATTATGCCTATGGTAATATACCTCACGTACCAATTTTTGCAATCCGTCCTAAGTCCATTTCATCTCAATGTATGAATAATCATAACTTATGGTTTTGTGTAACATAGCATGATTTTTCTAACTTGGTGATATGAACATGTGGGTTTTGTTAAATAGGTATGTGTTACATTCAACTCCTTAAGTACCTAAGAATACTTTTAGGTGTGGTTATATAAGGGAATTAAGGGTTGGAGCTGACTTTGGGGAGGATCTACTTGTATGACTATTGTATCTTATACGTGCCAAGTGATTCCACATCATCTTGAGCCTTCCAAAAATAATAAATATCCAATGAAAAACTTCCCTTATCATTCAATATATTTGTTTCTAGAACTTGAATTCATTACCCATCTCATCCATCTTATTAACATCTAATGAACTTTCATAGCCTAAGATTTCTTCTCAATGAACTTTCTATGCCAAATTTTCAAAAAATATGCATTATTCATGGCCCATGATCCTATGAACATGTTCTATATCTTTTATACATTCAAAATGATCCATTTTTAATCATTAAAAATCAATGAAAAATGTGAAATTTTGCCCTTGATATTGGAGCCCACAAAACCTATATATATGTAGGGACTTAGCCAAATTTCATCATTTTTCACATTTGAGCCAAGGGAGTTTTTACCATTGTTCTTCTACAATATGAGCTTTGACGTCCTAACTTCCAACCCTCATAACTCCACACTTGCAGCTTTGATTTTCATAATTCTTAAACGTGGTTGCTCATGAAGCTCTGAACTTAGTCGTGGGGGTGTGCTTAGTGGGATATAACAAAAATCAAAGTTAGAATTTGCTAATGCCTAAAAGGTCTTATAAGGGTAAGTATGAAGGGAAAATTGAATTTTTTTTTCACAAAAATTAATCACATTTACACCAGAAACACTTAAATAATCTTCTTAATGCACCATACCAACTATTATAAGGCTTAAACAAGAACAAAATGGACAACTATGAAGGGTTATAAGGAAATTAATACTTATGGGGTTTCTTTTTAAAAAATTTTCTAACTCTGCAATCATAATAAGCTAAGAACTTAGCTAATTAAAGATATGAGAAAGGAAAGGAGTTATCAAAAATTAGAGTACCACTTTAATAATTCCTAAATCCTTGATGATTGTAGATGGACCTAAAGAGAGGAGCAACAAGAGGATCCTCACAACCAGCAAGAAAAAGATCATGAGGCCAAGGGAGAGGTTGAATTAGAGAATAAGAGCCATAAGCAGAACATGCAGAGCAGGAGGCTTAATCTTTTAGTATCCATCAAGAAACTCCTGTTATTAGACATTTGGCCCAGGGGGAGGTAGAAGAACCACAAGCACAAGGATAACAGCTCATGCTATCATAAGAATGCCTCTAGATCATCCAAGAAAAGACACTATTGAGCATAGTAATTGTGAAGATGAACTTTGGTCCATTTGTAAAATTTGTTCCAAAAGTGGTAAGGACGCAACTGCAAGAATCGCCACTATGGTCCATCCTTTCAAATAGTGGTGAATGGTATCTAGGGAGACCTACCAATTCTAGCATAAAAAAGAAGAGGATGATATAGTTAACATATAGGGAGGCTTCATTTCATACTTAGTTAAGGTGATAGTTGAAGCCCTAAACATGCCCAATGAAGGAGCAAGACTAGCACATTTGTCCACAAGATTAGACATAGAAACTAGCAAACTGTTGTTAAAAAGGACATATGTCAAAGAAGATAAGAATTATAATGAGCTAACTCTAGAGGAGAGAATTTATTTTAAAATTAGCACATATGAGCTAGAATTATAATGAGCTAACTCTGGAGGAGAGAATTTATTTTAAAATTAGCACATATGACCTATTTTCCACCAAAAGATTAAATGGGCTATCCACATATGTAGCTAGAGAAAGTGCGATTCTAATGAGAAAGTATAATGCAAACTTTACACAACTCTATTTCATGGAGATCCAAAGGTGATTCAAAGAAAAGAAGGTAGAAAAGCTAACACTTCCATTTCCATGCCTAATTAGGAAGCTATGCAAA
Source organism: Gnetum montanum (assembly GCA_015680685.1). NCBI lineage: Eukaryota > Viridiplantae > Streptophyta > Gnetopsida > Gnetales > Gnetaceae > Gnetum > Gnetum montanum. Next base: position 416,473 of record MNCI01027688.1, read on the forward strand.
TGTACTGGAATCTTGGGGTACACCAATGATGTTCTCAGGAACGCTCAGAATGCCTCATATGCTAAAATGCTGAAGCCATCACCACCAAAGAAAGATTAGGTGTAAGAATAAATAGAAGCTGGGGAAATCACACGAACTACTAAACAACAACAATAAGCAGGACCTCGTGGTCAATAGCAAGAGCAATAGTAATAGCAAGAATAATAGTAGTAGTAAGTTCCACCAGTACTGTCGTAATATTATAGGCCATCCATGAGTTCTTTGCAACAAATCGTAGAGACCATTAGTTGGGGAACACATGAGGAGGCTAACCTTTATAGAGTCACTAATTGTGCCACTTAGCCCATAATTTCTATAGATCTTGTAAGTGGAAAAATATCATTACAATCAAGAAGAAAGGCCCAATGGTCACAATAAAAATATGGGAACATTACAACATTCCAAGTGGTGCTTGAAATAGGAGAAGGAGCCACAGTTATGGTTATGTAGCACTAGGATGTAGTAGGAGTAGTAGAAGGAATCACCAATCATATTAAGGAATCATTTAATGTACCTGTTATGCCACCAATGAATCTAATTGGAGCTAAGGATGCTCAAATGTTAGTTGGTACCTCAATGACTCTTGCCAATCATGAAGATGTGTTAAATCAACTATTGCAGGTTTGACAGGTGATGATAACTCTTTTTGACATCCCAAGTGATGTCATTGCAATATAGTCAAAGTTAATAGCAACCAAGGGTAAGCTAGTTATGGAAAAAATCAGGGCAAAGCATGAAGATAATGAACTTCTCAGAGTACAAGAAGAGCTCTCAACCCTGAGGGCTGAATGCAGAGATCCAATGCAATATGTTGCACTTGACTAGCTAGAGAAATTCAAAATAGAACAAGTCAATTATCTACTAGAGCAAAATAAAAAAAAATGGAAAGGAGAAAGTGGTGTGGAATGCCTTAGTAGTAGAATCACAAGCATACGCACATGCTAAAGCACTCACCATAGCACAAGAAGAGAATAAACAACTCGCTATAGACAACACTAGGTTGATCAAAATCGAGAAGCAGAAAAAGATCCTAGAGGATAGCATCCCTTAGTTAAGAGAATAACTAATGAGGGTCACCCAAGATATGAGCTACTTAGCAAGAGAAAATAGAATCCTCTTAATGGAGGAGGAACATGCAATTAGACAAAAATCAGCTATTGAGATTAGTGCATGGAAAAATGAAGCTAAGAAACATGAAAGACCAAAGAACACTTCCATTATTAGGTGGGCATGTATAAACATATGAATGCAAAGGAAATCTAGATGGCAAAAGCCTAGATTAATTCCATATCAGCACAAAATCTAGACTGGCAATCCATCTTAGATAGTTATGCTCATGTCTACTAAGCATAAGTAAAAAACAAAGACCCACAAATAGAAGATTTGAAAGAATACATGGGGTTAGCTATCCTTTGTTATGCTAACTTAGCCATGTTAACAACAAGTAGGAATCAAAATGATGTTGAACAACAAGTAGCAACCATGTATGCATTATATAAAAAAAAGTTTGTAGATTGGAAAGATGCTCTACAAAAAATTTAGGTGGAAAAATCTAGATTAGAAGTAGTTAAGGTTGGATACCAAGGGAAAATAGATGTTGCAATGAATTTGGCTAGAATATTGTTTGATTATCATGAGTTATGCATTAAGGTTAGAGCATTTGAAGAAGAGAGAAGGTAGTTTCTAGCATGGTATGTCAAGGGAAATCAGATATTTTTTGTAGCTACCATGTCTATGGAATGTACTAGGTTCATCACACATTGCAGAATAGGCATGGATGGTACACTACCCTAGAATGATAGAAGAGAAGCTGCAAGTGCTACTCAACTAATACAAATTTTAGAAGCCTAGCGACAAGGGGAAGCAATCGATGGAGGAGCCACCACCACTAGGTACTACATAGGCTACATCGAGCTTCATCAAGTTTTGTTTTTTATCAAAGTTTCTTTTCATGTCTTGTGTCATTTTTGTAAAACACCACTACAACATTTAGTGTCATGTATATAGTTAAGTTAGTCATCTACCTCCCAATTTTGTAAGGGACTGTATTCCCAATTTCTTTTAACTCAAGGACGAGTTCTCAGTTAGTCATGGGGATATGATAAGGTCAAATTTTGAAGGGCTATAATATTAGATATATGATATCATATCTACGATATTGGATCTATAATATCATAGCACTAGCTATGTCATTGTATATGTAATATCGCAGGATGCTTGCCAGCCTATAAATATAGCAGTTAGGCACACAGATTTACAATAGATTTTATTCCATAGTAGTGAAAATATTTTAGTTTGTTTTTGTGAATTTAGTCTTAAGTACTTAGTAGTGTATGCTTGCAATGTGGTGTTAAGTGATTGTATGGAATCTTTATGTGAGTGGATTGTACTTGGACATAGTTCATAACTAGCAATAAAGATCAAGATTGCTTATTATCATTGGAGCATTCACTTAGTTTTCTTTCTGTTTACTTAGAATAATTTTTACTATTTTCACTTAGATTACTAATTACTGCTTTCCTAGTTAATGTTTACTATTCCATGCACTTTACTTTCACTGTTGTTAAGTGATATAGATACGACTAGTTTTGAGTGCTAAGTGTAGTTATTTGGTAACCCCGTACTGTTATCACTTGGTATGTCCAATAGTGGTACACTTGGTAATCCTAGTAATGATTGCATAAGTTCAAGGTATGTATGGTAAATCAGGACCAGATATCCTTGAATATGACTGCCTTACCCTAGCTATGATGCTAGCAATTATGCAATACCACAACTTTAAAAATAAAATAGTTCACATGGAAATCATAATTCATTTTTTCAAGACAATGTTGGAAGAAAGTCCCATGGAGGGAACATTGTATAATAAAGTTTCTTGAAAGGATTTTGGTGAAATAGATAATGATAACTTTTTGGAAGTGATTAGAGACATGGTCAACAAAGAGCTCAACAAGCTATCAAAGGTTCATCCCATCATGATAAGTAATAATTTAGTATATGATTTAATGATTACAAATTATACCATGGTGGGATATTATTTCAAATCGAAAGCCTATAGTGAGATGATGAGACATAATAAATAAGTTTTTAAAACCACTTTGGAACAAAATGAGGCATTACATAAATATTTAAAATCTATCCATTAAGATCAAGATAGATATATTGGAGCATTTTCAAAATTCAAGGAGGTAGAAGATGCTCTCTTGCTTGGGAAAAAATAACTAGAGGAAATAATAGCACTAAAACAAGAAAGAAGCATTTTGAGCTTCAGTTTTGATCTTGAATTAGAAAGCATAGTGGAGGAATTGATGGTGAAAATGATAGAGTTGCAGCCAATGATAACTCTCTCCACTCTAAAAATTCTAAGATTCATGAAGAGTTTGACCTAGTGCAAAAAAGAGTTAATGAAATCATAGAGCAAAAAAATGCATTGACTGAAAATTTCAATGAGAAGAAAGAAAGGTTAATAACATGATGGTCAGTTTGCAAGAACAATTAGTAATGAAATAATTTGTAAGTTGTTATAAAGATTTATTACAAGTGCTTATTGAGTAGGATTATGAATTACCATTTGTTCCCAGCATGTGTCCACCTTAGCTTTTGGCTACATATAATAAAATAAAGGACGAACTCTTCAAGAAATGTTTTGCTTTAGAATCATTGGATCATGCTACTGATGCTCTAACATCAAAACTTGAAAAACCTTTAGTTCCTACAAAGTCCATGATGCAAGATCCCACCCTAGAGTCACAGGGTGAATTATCTTCTAGCATGTATGATAATCTTCTAAATGCAAATATAGATGCTTATCTTGGTTAATGGTTCTATTTTCTAAACATATTCTTATTTTTAAATGTATAGCTTTAATACCTTCTTTTGATAGTGATGTTTTTAAATTTAAATTGCCATGAAATTCTTATATTTCTTTTCTAATGCTAAATTAACCATTATGTCATAATATATTTCTTCTCTACATTTTAGGAAAAATATATAGACCAAAATAATTTATAACATCATTTAGAAAATGAAATATGCTCACTATCATGTTATACTTTATGAACTATAGCTTTACTAATTAGGTATATAGTTTGTTTGGTTATATGATTCATTATGAAAAGCATTTTATAAAGGGAATTCTACTTAGAATGTTACTTCTTAATTGTTGACTATAAATACAAATCTCTAATTCATGTAGTTTAAAGAAGAATAGTAATAGAGTAATATTTTATCACTTAAATTATGAAAGTCATAGTTGTAAAGCATGTCATTGTTTTCCATGTTTATGAACCATCAATAAGGTAGGCTATGTTGATGCATGCCCATCGACGTATCCTCGTTGATGCATGCTAGGATGTGTTGATGCAAGTACATCAACGCTAACATAATCATTGCCTATATAAATGCACATACCCCTCACATTTATCATACCTTTCAGTCTTAGTCTTAGCCAAATTATTGTAGTTCTTCCTTTGTAAGTTATAATATTTTCCCTTTGAGTATCCATAATGTGTATTAAAGAGATTGTATGATATTTTATTTGAATGCATATGTACCTAGACATATTTGCATGGATGACAATAAAATCAAGAGTTTTCTTATCCATTGTAGCACTTAGATTAACATAATTCTATTTTTTAGTACTTTACTTTATATGTAATTTACATTTCTATTCTTAAGTAATTAATGTTATTATGCATAAGCACGCAAGTACGACTAGTTTGAGCATAACATATTAATGCTTGGTAATCCCAAAAAATTGTACACTTAGAAGTAGACACTTGGTAACCTAATAGTGCTAATATAGGTTTAGGATGTGTACAATAAGGTAAAGCGGATGCTCTACATTAGTATGTTTAGTTAATAAAATAATTAGTTAGTTAATTTAATCATTAAATCCTTATTCATTCAATCATTTAGCAAGCAAGATATAAAATAATAAAAAGTATAAAAATAGATATCTTATGTCTCAACCACACTTAACTATACATATAGAATAACAAAGTGTGGATTATGAAGATAACAAATTATAACTATATAATTCACTATTTAGGAATATCAACCACTTAGGTAAATAAGTCTACAAAATTCAATCAGATCATATGTTAATGCTTGTGATTTGTATGGTTGTGTGTAGTGACTACCCACTTCTCATCATTAGCGCTATTGTTGGGGACTTAGTTTAGCTAAGCACACTAAATATTGTTAAATAGTGAATCCATATAAAATCATTGTAAGAAAAATATAATGAGTCATCTTTCATACAAAATAATAATAATAAAATTATCTCGAGGCACACTTTATAAAATGGTTTCTTCTCACATGAATGAATCTCCATTGCGTGTTGATGATTTCAATAAATAGTAGGATGAGACTAAAAGGATTACTAGTGAAAAGCCTCAGTAGTTGGGGATAGTCTATTCTCATCTAGATCACTACTATCCATATTTCACCTTCATCCTCCATTAGGATGAGTAGTTATGCTAGAGGAATATGGAAGGTAACATTGTGTTAACTCTTGATTAGTTTATTCCCACAATGCTCATGGTCCAACTTATAGGTTGGAGATTAAATTTGTAGGGCCATAGTGTGAGGCAACAAACCACACCTCTAAAGACTATCAACTCATAGAAGCATAAATCAAAAAAGATAAATGCATGGAGGCATACTATGAAGCCTCCAAGGATAAGAGGGTCCCAACACCATTTTTTTTGCAATCACAAAAAGAGAACCCTAATTTCTTCTTAAGGCTCTCTCAATATATAGATTCTCCTTCTTTTTTAAGAATGTCATCCTTCACTGACATTTGCAATCAATCTTGAAGAACTTTGGTAAGGATAGGACAAGTTCAAAGATCAAAGAACATAAGAGGATAGATCATCTAATCATTCATTTAAAGATAATAAGAAAGATCGAGCAAAGGACCATAGGAGAAGGACTAGTAGGTAACGTTCCCCTAGTCCTTCATCTTCACCATTCTCCTTCTGATCTAACTCTAACAATAGGAGGAAAGGTTGAGATAGAAGGAGGAGTAATCAAGATCGAGATGAAGATGATAGGAAATCCCATCATGATGATGGGAACTAGGAGCATAGGCAACCACTATAAGGAAAGAAGCATCACTAGGAGAGGAGGCACAACAAGCCTCATCATAAGAGGAATGGCCATGATAGGGGCCACCATGAATGTAATGATTATGATGAATCATTTCTAGCTACTAGAAACATGATTAATGTTTCAATAATCAAAAGCAGTTAGAATTCCTACCAATCATTAGGAAGATAGAAGAATTAAGTGACTTGATATGAATAATATTCCTAAATTTGAAGGAGGACATAATGTTGATCCTCAACATCTATTATAAGTCTTCCATGATGCCTACACCTTAAAAAACATTGAGAATGAGTGCCAAAAGCTTATATTATTTCTAGGTGCACTCATCAAGGAAGCTAAAAATTGGAGTTTTTCAATGATAAGTACCAAATGTACTATAGAATGTTCAATGTGAGGAAATAAATTGAAGAATGGAAGTAAGACAATCATGAATCCTTGGATGAAATCTTAGACAGGTACTACTCTCTCTTACACTAATGCCCAGACCATGGATTTTCTTAAATCAAGCATCTTTTCCACATCATAAATGGACCTCAAAACAAGACTAGAGAAGCTCTTGGGGGTCTATGCCCCAGAGATACTTTCCAAAATAAGAGCCAATTTGATCCAAAGGCTAATTGATTAGGTGCAAAAAGAAGAAGGAGAGCTAACAAATAAAAAAGTATAGAGGAGTATAATAGGGATTCCTTTATTCACAAAAGCGAGGTATGTTTTTATGATTTAGAGAAGGACACACCACTAGAGAAAGTGGCGTAAAGGAAAACCTTGTTGATCTAGAAATTTGAAATATTAACTAAGTTGGCTAAAATGTGGGACTCATTAGATGAGAAATTCCAAACTTCACTTAAGATAGTGAAGGAAAAGATGAAGGATGGTAGTAGATATAGAAGGAAAAGAAAAGATACATGTAGGGATCACTATTAGCAAAAAGGTAAGGCTATAGCGATTAATAAGGTTGCAGATTCAGAAATAGATTATGATGAATGTGGAATTTACTAATATGAGCATCCCAAGGGATGTTGTCCTATATTGTCATATTTGCAAGAATCTAGGGTGTATGCATTAAACCTAAAATTAGCAAGAAGGAAACCACCAAGGAGATTGCCCTATCCACAAGGTAATTATAGGCAACAGTTCTACCCAACATAGTAATATCCAAGTGGAGTGCCACCTCAACCTCAAGAGCAGTATCAACAATGGAAAATTTCAAAATCATGGGGGATTCCATCAACAAGGTAACAATATCTTACTAGTAGCCAAACCCTTATGGATATTACATCTATCAACTTGTATCTTCTCATGGCTCTACTAGCCACACTTCCTTCTCTACTTGCTACTACCATTTGAAATATCATAGAACCCATACTTCATGAACTAAGTCTCCATCCACTTATCTCCCTCTGTATTCATCAACTCACCCTACATCCAAAACCACTCCTTTGCTACCTGCACCACCTATGTAAGGGGAACTTCCACTCTAGCCCTAGCAATCTATGGCTATGAGGGTGATGAGCTTACAACTAGATGACCATATGAGTGGTTCTAAGAATAACCCTCTGAAAAGGAATTTCTTTAGGCCACATAGTCCACAAAAATCCTCGTAGATATCTATGGTTATTAACCCTACATTAACTATTTTTGAAATTATCCTTGAGTCTCCTTCAAACCAAAAGTCCTTAAATATTTATACTGTCATGTTGATTCACACAACCATAGATCAGATCAAGGTAGCCCACCTTCCTAGGAAATGATTTGATTCTAAGAGTCCCTTAATTTATTTATAGATTATACAAAATGATCCCTACAAAGCTCTATTGGATTTAGGTTCTAGAGTAAACCTAATCTACCAAGAGATGCATAAGACTTCAAACCTATCTCCACTCAAAAAATGCAACATTGGATTGAAGATTTCATTTTAGTCCATCATTGTTCCTTTGGGATTGGTGCAGGACATTGTAACTACTATCTATGGTTGGTTATACCCAGAAAATTTCCTAGTGATCCATATGGATAATTTTAAGGAGGACTTTTCTATTATCATGGGAAGGACTTGGCTTAATACCATTGATTCCAAGACAGAAATCAAAGGCCTTTCCTTGAAAATCTCCAAGGAAAAGAGTTTAAGAAGTGAGTTCCATGCATGGCATATAGTGACATAGGGTGCCATTGCATGCAAGGAATATGGGCCATGAAAAGCACATCCATCATAGCATGCAGTAAGTATGCCAAAACAAAAAATATTCAAAGGTTCTTGTAGGTAGCAGCCATAAAATAGGAAGGTACCCATTGGCTAACATTTGAAAATCACTCTGAATTAACAATGTGCATGGAATCAGTCTAGCTCCTTACAAATTCTTGCGTAGACAACATGGATGGAATGGAAAACATCCATAACCAACTCTTCCACAAAAAATGTAGAGATGGATTGGGGGAAAGTTGGAAATCCTTAATGATTTGATGCAGGATCCCTTTGAATGTAAGGATTTACCAACAACAATAGAATACGCTTTTCTTAATAATGGCAAGCTAGTAATTATCAGTGTCAATCTCACTCAAGAATAATAAAAAGAGCTCCTACAAGTAGTGAAAAAATGGTCAATAGCCTTTGCATGTTCATATCATGAGTTGACAGGAATAAATCCATGGATATGCAAGCATTGGATCTATATAGACACTTCCCTCAAACCAAGGAGGTAACTACATAGGAGATTAAATCATTGGTAAAGCTTACAAAAAAGGATGTACTTTTTAACTAAACTAAGAAATGCCAACAAGAATTCCATCAGTTAAAGCATAAGCTTGTAGAAACTCCCTTTCTACGTGCTCTGGACTAGTCTAGACCATTCCACATAATTACAGATGCATCCAACTATGCATTGGGGGTAGTGCTTACAAAACTAGGGATAAAAAATGCCCATATTATATTTATTATATAAGTAGAAGCATTGTGGATGCACAATTGAATTACACCACCATTGAAAAGAAGCTCATGGTAGTGGTGTATGCCTTGTTAAAATTTAGGCACTAAGTACTTGAATATCAAAGTTTTATGCATACTGATCATAGTGCCATCCATTTCCTGATGAACAAGCTAGTAGTTAGCCCCCATGTCATATGATGGCTGGTAATTTTACAGGATTGTAACCGTACCATGATGGATAGGAAGGAAATTGAGAACATAGTTGTCGATCACTTACTTTAGTTATGATGGGATAACAAAGAGGATAAGGAGCCTTTATTTGATAAGTTTCCAAATAAAATCCTTTTTGCTAAATTCATTGAATTTTAAGGGCCAAGGGATACTAATTGATATGACAAATTCCTCTCCTATCTTCTCACTTAAGAGACTCTAGCATAATGAAACAATAAGAAGAAATAATGGTTTCTTTACGAAGTCAAGAATTACACGGAGATCCAAGGTAACTTGTACAAGGGTTGTGCCAATGACCTAGTTTGATGATGTGTACCTGATGTTGATTAGTTGCAAATTCTTTAAGATGTTCATGAGGGTTATTGCAGGGGCCGCTACGTAGGATGAAGGATGGCTACAAAGATCTTCATGGCAAAATACTACTGACCAATGATCTTAAGGCATGCTCACCATTTCTCCTATTCATATGAGTGATGTTAAAGAGATGAAGGAATGTTTGTATGAATGGAAGGATTCCAATAGTGGATCCAACCATTGCAGCCTTTCGACCTTTAGGGCATTGACTTCATGGGATCCATCACTTTCATGTCAAATGAGAAGGATTACATTGTTTTTTTCATTAACTAGTACACCAAGTGGGTTGAAGTTGCAACCATATCAGACTATACATCCATCACTATAGCTCAAGTTGTATATTAACAAGTGATAAACTAGTTTGGTGGGCTTAGAGCACTCTTTTCTGACAATGGAACCCACTTTACAGGATCTACTTTTTGAAAATTAATACAGCACTTGGGGGTAGAATACTAACTTATAACTCCTTATCACCCCCAAGCCAATGGTCAAGCTAAGGTTACCAATAGGAAGATTACTAGGATTCTAGTAATAACAATTAGTAGAGATAAGAAGGATTAGAGAAAAAAACTTAATGATTCTCTTTAGGCTTATCATTCAACTTGGAGGCCTTGTGTAGGTTACTCTCCTTATGAGTTAGTATACAAAAAGTTACCAAAAATTATAATCTAAGTCAAACTTGTACACTTACAATAGCCTATGAGCTTGACCTAGATATTAATCTAGCTCAAAAAGAACATTTAATGATACTTAATGTACTAGATGAGAACTGATAAGTAGTCATGATGATGAATGAAGTGCACAAGGTACATCATAAATAAGATCATGATGTACGAATAAGAAAAGATAAATTTCAACTTGGTGATAAGCTTATTTATTTGAATCTCATTCATGTGCCATAATCCACTAAGTTTTAAACATTATGGGAAGGACCTTACATCATCCATGCAACTTTTTTTCTAGGGCCATGACCATTTACCATCCATCTAGCCTTCAAAAATGTATGTTAGTTAACATACACCTAGCTAAGCCATTCCTGGAATCTAGAGTAACCAATAACAATGACACCTTTGCATTGGGATAGGCTCATTCCATTTTTTAGAACTCTTCCTCTTAACATAGTTGTGGTGAAGATGACCAATCATACTAACACCTTGATGAGGCTAACCAATTTTACATCTTTTTTTTTTGCACTATTCTTTATATGTTTTGCATTTTTTGAATACTTTATTAATGATTTTATATATTTTTCATTTTTCATTTTCTTTTCACCTTTATTAATTTCATCTAGTTTTATTAGAAATCATTTATTTTTTATTGCTATAACGAATATGGAAAGTTATTTAAAGTAAGCTATCACTATTCTAATTAATTAACCAAATAGCCAATTTTTATCTTTGGACTATGTTCTCTACTAACAATATGGTATTTGGTAGTAAGTTCATGACATCAACCCATTCCATCTATTCCATGAGAAATCATTATTTTGAAAGCATAAGGTTCTTTCACATTACAATGTAAAAGTAATTGATGATCTTGATACCCAATGAACTATGAAAGAACTAAGTGAGAATGGACAAGGCTATGACCTTAAGGGAATTTGATATGAATTTTCTCTCAACATCCTTCTTAAGTTTTATGATACTTCACTACTATATCATCACTTCTCCTGTTGACCATAAAAGGAAGCTTGTGTTTGCATGCTATGGTTCTTATGAAAAATAAAATACACATATGAGAATTCAAAGCACATCCCTTAGACTCAATAATGAGCTCCAAGAACTAGTTAAGGGGTTGAAGAGACATGTTACCGATGCGTGAAGACACCAGCCTAACTAAGGCCCTTTCTCCTTCCTTCTTCTCCTAGAGTGATGGTTGTCCTTTGGAGTTATCCTAAGCTTTAGATTGATGCAAAGCAAACACATGTCAATGTGAGATCACTAAATGTGGAATGGGCTTGGTCTAGACTTAGAACAAACCAATATTTAATCATCTTAATGAAAATTTTAACCAAGAATTTTGTGTGCCTCAGATGTTGATTATCTCTTCCACATTTTCTTTCTCTCTACCATTCATTCATCTCATGTTCTACCATCGCATTGCTTCATACCCAAGTTAGTTGTTCAATTTTTTTTTCTAGATATCATAACCCTTAGGTAGATCTTATTCATGAGTCTAGAATTTAACTTAATCCCACCATTCATCATCCTTGGCACCCATGGAATCCTTGCGATGTTGGCATGAAAGGTCACAAGAGGCATTTGCCTACTTTGGGAGGTCCCACTTGTATTTCCTTGGTCTAACCTACGTTAAATTTCCTACCATGGATCACTTTCTTGATCATTCATCCCAATAGCATTAAAACATTCAGTTTTGCTCTACTTAGTATCATAACATCATCCAAATCCAGTTGAATTGCTTTTCATAGGCTAAACCTATCCTCTTTCTTGTTGTTACCATTCTTCTCCATGTTTTTGGCTTTCATTGAGCTCTTGTTTCTTTTCAAAACTCACCTAAAATTCCTCTGGTTCCTAATGGAAAAAATTACTAAGAATATTTGCATCAATGCATCATCATTGACGTAATGGATGAGTTGAGGTAGCCCTTTTGATGAAGTATAAAAAGCATATATATACATGTGACACTTAGCTCATTTTCACCATTTTTATAAGCATGAGAGGAGTTTTTGCAATTTTTCAAACCCCAAGAACCTTCCAAGCCTCCTAACTCACAAATTTCTTATCCATTTTCACCTATTGTTTGACCCTCAAGCTACTGGAGGTACACTTTACATCATGGGGGACACAAACCTTTGGTTTTTTAGAGAAAATGTTTTGAAAATTTTCTAACTCCCCATGGCTAACACATTAAAATAATATTAAATTAGTTACAATAAATGGTTAAAACCAACAAACAGACTTTGATAGTTAGGAATAAAATAATATTAAAATAGTACACCTATTTAGTGATCCTAAACAAACACTTAAGGATCAACCCTAAATACCCAATAAATTAGCATAACCCAATGTAACGAAGAAAGGTGTTCAATAACTAAAGGTTATGAACTAAAAAGCTAATCATAGGTTATGTTTGTGATCATAGATAGTAAAAAATTAGGATTACAAGTAGAAGGACCATTGCAACCTAGGGAATAGTGATCTCAAGGAGGAAGGAGCCAACAACAACACTAACCATAACCCCAAGAATAAGTGGTTGAGATGATGCATGCTAATAGACATCTTTGGAAGGAACCCGAAGTCGAATCTATTAGGTAGATTCTCACTATGGAGATAGGAAAATCTAGGTAGGACAAGGCTCCTAGTCTAAGGTCTAACCTAGAGGTCATCCTTGCAAAGGCTTGCTTAGAATGGATTTGGACCAAGGAGGTGAAAAGTTCAATCCTATAAGAGTTGAACTTTGGATCCTTCTTAGATTTGATGCCTAAAGAGGTTAGCATGCAACTACAAGGGTTTCCCTTGTAACTCATTTCCTCTAATAGTTAAGAGTGGTACATGGGGAAGACATACCTATTCTAGAACAATTAACAAGAAGATGCATTGGTGAAAATTAAAGACATCACCATCTCATATTTAGTTGATTCCATAGTAGGATCCTTTGGTTTCCCCAACACTAGGAAAAAACTAGTTGAGATATCAACACAAGCAAACCTAGAGGCAAAAAAGGAATAGATCCAATAGTGCTATGGGATGGACTATAAGGAGTATAGCACCCTTACAAAGATGAAGTAAACTTATTTTAATATTGCAGCCTATTAGTTGAATCTAATGATGACCCCAAGTAAGGTGATAGTCTTCTTCATTAGGATAGCTCTAACAGGGAAATTCCCAATGAACTTACACCAACTCATTTTTCTAGAAATCGAGAAATATTTCAAAAAAAATGAGAAGGATAGGAAGACACTCCCCTTCTCATTCTTGATCAATAAATTACATAAAATGAGGCCAAGAGAGGGGGGGGGGGGGGGGGGGANACTCTTGCTACATCCTGGTAGGAGATGATGAAAGGTAAGGCAACAACCAAGTTTTAGGAAGAGGAGTAGCCACCATCACCACCTATAGCTTTGAAAAATAACCAAAAATGCTTGTAGCTACAAAATGCCTTAGGAAACTTCAAGAGTAGTAGTTGTAGCAACAACAGGGATCTGTAGGTGGTAGAAAGTCATTCATTTACTATCCAGTCATAAGTCATTTGAATGAGGTTGTAAGGACCATGAGTTGGCTAGATAGTGAAATAACCTTGCTATTCTCCATGCTAAGGAACTAGGCATCCACAAGGCCCAATCCAAGTGCCTAGTGGATCATGGTGTTCATTCTTAGATAAATATTTTTTAATATTTTGGGAAATGTTATGGCCTTCTCGATCCTGTTGGAGAAAGGTGTGGGGGCAATAGTCCTAGTGATGTAGCACACGTGCTAGAAGGTAGTGATAGAGTTGGTGATTGATAGGGTAGTGGAGGCCCTTAATGCTCTTGCAACATCTATACCAAACATCCCTACTATGACAAACATTCATACATATGTAGAAGAAGGAAAACATTAGATGGACACTGTCCAACATGAAGAGGTGTTGAAAATATTGGTAGGAGCTAAATAATTTCTTCTAAAGATCTTTGATCTCTTAGATGAAATAATTGCAAACTAATCACACCTACTCAATATAAGGAAAAAACTATTGATTTCTAATGCATAACTTGAGGGGGCTACCATAACCAATCAGGGGTTGATTATTGAAGTTGTTGAGTTGAGATCCTGTCTTTCCAACCCTACCATTCTTCAACCAAAACTTACAAGAGATGAATATTTTCAACAACTTTATCAAAAATATTAAGAGGCTTAGAATGTAAAAGAAATGATGATCTTCAATGCATTCGCGTAAGAGGGCATGACCAACAATAGTAATAAGGATCTATTTAAGTTCACAAGGAAAAATTGATCCTTACCAAAGATAATCACCTCCTACAAAATGCTGAGCTATAAAAGGATCAATTGGTCAAGTATATTCAGTAATAGTAGGAGTAGCTTGCCAAGGAAAATTTGGCCTTGAGGAGGTTGGTAGTCAAAAATGAAAATCTCTCAATGGAAGAGATTCATGATCTTCACCAAAATATTGCAATTGAGTCAACTACCTAGAAGAATGAGGCCTTGAAATTTGAAAGAGTTAAAAATCATTATAGGGACTAGGTTGGGCTACCTAAGAAGATCAATAAGAATAAGATACAATTAACCAAGGTAAAGATGAACAAGGCTCTCTAGTAGCCCTAACAAAGAGGTGATGTATAGTAGCCCATCTTTGATGGACTAAATGCATATAACAAGGTAGAGATCCATCTAAAAAAATTACAAATCAAGAAGATGATAGAACACATGGAGCATACTAACCTTTGATATGAAAACTTGGTGATTTTAATAGCAAGAACGTGAAGATCAGAATTGGACAAGTAGGTCATTAGCTTCTACCTCCTCTATGAGGTGGAGTTCAAGTTCCATAAAAAGATAAAATAAAAGTTGGAGATTACCAATGTAGAGCTTGAATTTCTTACAAGAAGAGTCACTAATCAATGATTCATTAATAAGAACTTAGCAAGAAAGATGAACAACTACTAGTTGTTGCAAAACCTAGTAAAAATGTTCAATATCAAATGGAACACATTCATAGCCTAGTTCATCAACATGAATGAATTGTTTTCTTCAATGCCATGCCCATGGAATATACCTACATTGGCCCATATAAGTGAAGTAGTGTACAATTCATAGAGCAAAGAGGAGAAGATGAAAGCACTCAAGGATGCTTTCAAGCCTCTAGCAAAAACAATGATAGCAGTAGGGTAGCCTTAGTTACTAGTAGCACTGGGATGAGATGAAGGATTTTTTGAATTAGAGGGGCCTCCACTTCTAGGCACAATATGAGAATTCATCATGTCTTCACCTAAGTGTCCAATTTTGTTGTAAAGGACACTAATTTTTGCAAAACTATATAATTTGGCACTTAGAGTTAGTTAGAGTCACTTAAGTTTTTTGTCTATTAATAAATTCTATACTTCCTCAAATTTTATAAAACTCAATCCTAATTTTTTTACTTGAGGATGAGTTTTAGGTGAGTCATGCAAGTATGATGAACCATCAATAAGACAAGTTGCATTGGTGCATGCCTGTTGATGCAAACCTATCAACATATCCCCATCGACACATGCTAGGATGCATTGAGATAGGTAAATCAATACTAACATAGTCATTGCCTATATAAATGTGCATACCATTTGCATTTATGATATCTTTTGATCTTATCCTTAGCCAAATTCTTGTAGTTTCTTCCTTCAAAAGTAATAATATTTTTCCTCTAAGTACCCATAGTATGGATTGAAGAGATTATATGACATTTTATTTGAGTGCTTATGTACCTGGACATATTTGCATGGATGAAAATAAAATTGAGATTTCCTTTATTCATTATAGCACTTAGATTAGCATAATTATATTTTTTAGCACTTTACTTTAGAAGAAATTTACATTCTTGTTCTTAAGTAATTAATGTTATTATTCATAAGCACGCAAGTACGACCACTTCGAGCATAATATATTAATGCTCAGTAATCCCAATAGTGAATACTTGATACGCCTAGTAGTAGATACTTGGTAGCCCAATTGTATTAATATAGGTTTAGGATGTGTATGGTAAGTGGGAATGGATACTCTACATTAGGATAGCTAGTTAAGAAAATAATTAGTTATTTAGTTAATTTAATCATTAAATTTTTATTCATTACATCATTTATCAAGCAAGATGTAAAATGATAAAAAGTATAAAAATAGATATCTAATGCCTCAACCATAGTTAGCTATACACATAGAATAACACGAGTATGGATTGGAAAGACAATGACTTACAACTACATAATTCATTATTTAGAAATATTGGTCACCTAGGTAAATAAGTCCACAAAATTCAACTGAATCACATGTTAATACTTGTGAGTTGTATGTTGGGTGTAAGAACTACCCACTAGTTATGACATATTAAGCTTGAGGAATGGTGCTAAGTATTTGATATATTCTATGAAGATTAACATGATGATTGAGATCTATAGTGTGTAATACTGTGAACATATGTATATATAACCATGATGTTGGTATATTATGTTATCTATAAGTTAAATTCTATTATAAATAATTCTATTATTTATATCCCTTAATTTGCATTAATTATTTATTTTATTTGTTTTTTTATCAACATGAGTATTCTCTCTTAATAACAAATA
The DNA here is from genome assembly GCA_015680685.1 of Gnetum montanum. Classification (NCBI taxonomy): domain Eukaryota; kingdom Viridiplantae; phylum Streptophyta; class Gnetopsida; order Gnetales; family Gnetaceae; genus Gnetum; species Gnetum montanum. The sequence goes on from MNCI01027688.1 coordinate 433,404, forward strand.
TATTGAATCTAGTTCAATCTAAGTAAGATGTGTGTACACTAACATGATAGAAAATAAGGAAAATTTATGTACTAATTTCTATCTTAGTTTACACATCTTGTGTATATGAGTGTAGCTTGAACACTTGACACCATGATGGTTATGATATCCATATTATGGTACAACTTCAATATATTCTTCATTTGTAAGGGTCATTAAATTGTTTTTAATTTCTTTGGACCTAGTAATATAAATATCACAAAACTATAGCGATACACCTAAGCTCCTTTATTAAAAGGAAGCCATCATGAGCTAATTTTCTTATGCATATCTTCTAAAACTATAATATAATTTTAATTTCAATACTTACTAAGCTTGTACTATGTCTTCCAAATTTATTTAAGAATAGAAGAACTATCTAAAGAAATGGCTTGAGGAAAAAAAAAACAATGAAGAAGTTTATGAGAAGACCAATAGTGAATAAATAATCAATAGATTCCTCCATTGACATAGTACCAAAAATATCTGCCAAAGCCCTATTATTAGATTTCATAAAATACATAAATCCTCAACTAAGCTAGACATATAAATGTTAGAATTACATTGTAGAAGATCAATAAGTGACTTTGGAAAATTTGAATATCTTCCCTTGTTTTTCATTTTAAAAATTTAACATACCAAAAAGCATGGTGAGGATAATGATAAGTCTCTAAAATTTTTCTTAGTTTCATGAGGTGATCATGACTCATGGTATTTAAATTTGACCAGTGGGAACTAATTGCTATTATAAATAGTGTGAATGTGTGCCCTTAACTCCTCTATCCATATTTATTTTAATGTTGTGTAGAGTAGACTATAGTAGTAGTCTTTATTTTGATGTTGTAATGTTTACTTTTCATGTAATAAGTGCTATAAGTATGTTTCTATGAAGAAAAAGGGTCTTAGAAGGCTAGGGATTGAGCAAATTTCCAAAAATAACAAGAAGGGACATGTATGGCCCTTACTCCAATAGGCAAAATCCTCTAGAAAAAACTATAAATAGATGTGTACCAATCCCATCGTAACTTGCCTTAGTTATGCATTTTGAATTGAAGAGAATATAAGCTCTTCCTTCCTTCAATTATTGAGTGTTTTGTGCTAGTTGTATGTTCTTGGGAAGTTGTCTTAGCTTTGGTTTTTTTTTTTTTGCTCTCTTGCAACATGGCCATCTCATTTGTGGAGTGAATTCTCTTCTCATGGGTTCTTTTCCCAAGTTCTCACAAACATGTCTTTCATGAATTTCTCATAATTTCATGCATTCTCTTATGTTTTCAAAATGCATGTTTCAATTTCAAGTTCTTCTAAGCTTCTAAAGCATAATAAATGCTTGCATATGTATATCTCTAGTGAAATGTGTTATGTATGATTATGTTCTTATATGTCACCAATAAAAGAAAACTTTCAGTTCCAAGTTTTAGGTTTGAGTCATACTAGAGGTACCTTTTTGTCTTAAGGAAACATTTTCTTTAAACTAATTATCAATAGGCTATGTACCTCAAGGATTGTGAGGTATACAAATCAAAGGTTAAAGCATTGGTCTCCTCCATAGATGCTTATGTTTAATCTAGAAATGATAGGGTATTACAAAGCATTAGGTTCAAGAATTAGTAGGGTATTAATAATAATCCAAAAATTAGCAAGCTGGTTTGCTATTGTATTTGTTGAAACTAGGTATGGTGATTTTTCAAGCTCTAATAGATTGTGAAAAGTTAATCTAGTGTTACCCTTTTTATTCATCTTGCCTTGTGAATAACAACTTATTATCACAAGTGAATTAGAAGTATATTGAGTGACTTCATGAAAGTATAATGGAGTTTTTAAGTGTAAGGTACAAAAATGTAGAATAAATAAGAAATGCTTCTAAAAATTTTAGTTATTGGGATGTCAAATTGAAACTTCACCTACCATTTATCTATGTATGCATATTTTTGTGAGCTTCACCATGATAAATTTATGATCATGTATTTTTGAGAAGATGGATAAAGGATTAGATGAGTGGAATCCTAAGCTCTTATCATAGGTAGGTTGTCTTCAACATATATGATCTACTTTGTGAGCTTTACCTTTGTACTATCTTTTTTGTTTTAAGTGTCCAAGTGAAATTTTGCAAGAGATAGGAAAGAAAGAAAGAAATTTTTATTCTATAAGAGAAAGAAAACATGATCATGGTTGAGTTGGCATGCACTTGTTGTTGAAGTATCTCTATCATAAAGTTGTAAGTTCAATTCTTAGCTATGCATACAACTTGCAATTCAACTAGTATGATCATTCAATGTTAGAATAATAAGGTTTGTCTAAAATACAGGATTTTTTATGAATTTGCTACTCATTAACCTATTTTTGATATTTTCTCAAGTAAAATATAGGTAAAAATTAATCTTTCCCATCTTAAAAAACTACAAAATTATTTCAATCCATCATTTATGCTAAAGTACAAATGCATATCATATGTTGCTAGTACTTACATATATATACTACTATGTTGGTGCTTAGATGTATATTTGTTGATTCTTAAAAGTGAAACTACAAATTATAGTTAAAATAAGAAAATAAGCTAGCTTAATCATTTTGTTTTTCATAGTTAGATTTTTATGATGGCCTAGGGTTGGAATTTTAGATTTTTAAAAATATTAGATTATAGATAGACATATTGAATATTATAGAGTTCAATTTTATATAATCTTGGCAGAAAATAAAATGTATATTAGAGGGTGTAAGTCATATATGGATTTGCGTTTCAAGCAATGAAATCTAACATGCCCAACTAAGTAGTATACATGGGAACATGTTACTAGGAGATTTATAAAGAAGATTTAAATTGTTTTCTTGTAGTTTGCAAGGTAAAAGTTTAAATTACACATCACAGAATAAATTAATGATAGGTAGTGGTCGTAAGAGCAGTCCTTTGGGAAGCATCACTTGTCAACATCCAAGAGTTCCAAAGTAGTCAAATGTTCCAGAGTGGACTCAAGGTGGACTATGCCTTAATGTCCATAAGAACTTGTAACCACAACATAAGTACACAATTCCCACATTGCATGTTAGTTCAAGGTTAGGAGTGTTAAGAGGATATCTTTATAATCATATAAGTGACCAAACCTATGCAACGTACACAACATACTCAAGAGCACTAGTATACATGCATAACATCATTCCCTTAAAAGAGCTAAGACATGTTATACTCTAATACATCTAGCCCTAAGCCTTGCTTTGAAGAGAAGGATAATGGCCAAGGCTCTACAAGCCTACATATCCTTGTGATATAGTATACAAAGAAATCAAGGCCATGTAGTTCTTTGTATGATGGTTAAGATAGCATGGTTTCATAAGAATCTCCACACTCCTTTGGCTCCTATCCTAGAGGATGATGGTTAAGATAACATGGTTTCATAAGAATCTCCACACTTCTTTGGCCCTTGTTCTAGAGGAAAAAAACTTTCAATCCATGAACAAGGCATGTTTTTCTATAGTAGTGCTCATCAAATTTACACCTAGAACCTAAGACATCTTGAGGACAATAATATTGTTCTTTTGAAAAAATATTACATGAGAAATTCCTACAACAAACAAGTCATGGATTCAAGTGATGAGATGAAGTATTTGTATAGAGGGTATAATTTTTTAAATGCTAGCATTATTACAAATTTGTCCCCAATCTAGAAAGATCTTCAAGCAATAAAACCTTAGTTTTTCCACTATGCCTCTTTTCAAAATAATGTTTAGAAGTGAAATCCAACATCCATCTATTAATTGCAAAATGCTTATTAATTATTTAGGAAGCTATAGTAGGTTTCATTTCTAATTTATTTTACTAACAAGATCTAGATCATTCTAAGATTATTTGTAGTTAAAGCTATCATAGATGGTGACTAAACAAGGATGACCTTTGTAATTGAAGTATTATATAAAATAATGGAAAATTTCACATTTTCCTTAGAAGTACCAGACATATTAAATTGCACATTTTTAATGGACCTCATGACATGCTCAGTCATCTTCACATAATATAGTTAATTTCATTAAGGTATGGCATCAAATAAAATTGAATAAACATAGAGTTAAAGTTTGCAAAGCCTTACCATGATGTGTTTGGTATACATTATAGACAGAAAGAAATATTTAATTTTTTTTAGTAAAAGAAATGTCACCCAAAGTTAGCATGGATGAAATCTTTAATATTATGGTAAGACCTAACATATAAGAAAAAATCATTAGTACCATAATGATGCATATATTTCCTAGACTATTTTTTTATTACTTTCTCTTATTTTTACTAGTATCTTTTCATTACTTTTTTTTGTTATTAACAAGAATACTGATGGGACGCGATATCGCATGGGCTGCGATATTGCATCCCCCACGATATCGCGTCTTCCCCTATGATATCCCATACGTGATATCACAATGCACCGCCAAATCTATAAATAAGAGGAGACTCTCCCTTGTTTCTCAGTTTAGGCCTAGACTGTAGTGAAACTCTGGTAGTTTTACCTCTCCAGAGATAGAATAATTTCCATGTGCCCACAGTAGGAGCTCCAAAGTGAACGGATCTTTATTCGAGCAAATATTGTACCTGAACACAAGTTTGTGTACAAAAATAAAGACGAACTATTGGATAAACCTTGCAGTGCATGGACTAAGCTAATTAGGATTTTAATTACTATTATTTATTGTTTATCATTTAATGCTTTATTAGTTAATCAAATCTCTCCCAACCCTTCTCCCATAGTTAAGTGCATTCAGTACAATCGCTTCGAGCATGTGCGTTATGCTTGGTAATCCCAACAACGAATAGCATTTGGTACCCAAGGTTGCATTGGTTCAGGGTGTGAATGGTAAGTGGGAATAGATGTTGATGCTAGGTTAATTAAGGCTTAGTTAGTTAGTTAAAGTTAGTCAATTAGTCTCTTCACCCTTCACCTCATTAGCATAGGAGATAAAACAGAAAAGATATAAAAATCACATACCTCAAACTTACTTAACCATACAACCGTGACAGATACAAGTAAGTCTAGGAAGACAACAAACGATTAACCTTAAGTGTTCCATAAGGCGTGTAGGCACTTAGTCTATGGAGTTCGACTGGATCGCGTGTGTAACGCTCATATTCGTATGGTTGAGTGTAGGGGTACCTCGCCACTCATCATTAGCACTGTTGTTGGGGACTAAGTTGTTTGTGTGCTAAGTAGAACATAGGAAATTATCCACATCGTTGGGAGCTTAAATGAACCCTTAGGGTTAATTAAACAAAAAATTATATAACGGTTAATCAACACACCGAGTAAAATAACAATGTCTTCTTCTTTGAACAAAAGCACTTCACCACCTAGGGATCACACAAGAGATAGTTGATGATCTAACATACATAACCAAAATCTGCCAGTTCCTCAGGAATTCAGTGTGGTATATATTCATCCCGATGAGTATATACCCAACTTTACTTTTATCCTCCTTCAGGATGAATAGCTGCGTTGGCGTGACTTGCAAGGTAACATAGTGTTACCCCCAGATCGTGCAATCCCTAACATGCTCCTCCGTGTTCTTTCATAGATCGACATGATGTAACTATATGCTGAATACATTATGGAAGATTATAACACAAGGGACTACCATCCCACAGAAGCACAACGTCAACAGGACTTGCGGCAGGAGAGTTGCCACACATCGTTGAAGGGCAAAGGCCCCAGTAATGCTTCACCTGTCATAAGAGAAGTTAAGGGTGGTGAACCTATCTCAATAGGTTCTCCACAAGATGATGTTCCACCTCCTAACAATAGTGAGGAGGTGGGGTATTAGAACCTACGCTCCACGATTTACAACCTTGGTTTTGATCCCCATGAACACAAACTGTTCACTGAGGGAACAAAAACACCTGACAAGGATGGGCATTCTGATCGTCATCACAATCAGGGTCATAGCCACAAAAGAGAAGGTAAGAAACATCGTCATGGCGATGGTTCCCCTTCTTCTTCCCCTTCATCACACCATTCACCCTCTTCTTCCACATCAAGGCGTAGTCACAAAGAGCATAACGATGAGGATAAGGGTAAGCAAAATGAGAAACCTCGACAAGAGAGTCGAGAGCGAGGACAAGGGCATGAAAGAAGGGAAAGTAGGGAACCACGTAGGCATTATAGATGTCATGAAAGAGATGATCATGATGAACCCCTACTTGCCACCCGAAGTATGTTAGATATTACGGAGGTAGTTAGAATACCTACAAGGCACCAGAAAGATAGTCAGATCAAAAGACTTGACATGAATAATATCCCACAGTTCGAAGGGGGATACAACGCTGATCCACAAAATCATTTACAAGAATTCCATGATACCTGCACCTTGAAAAATATTGAGAACGAGTGGCAAAAATTAAAGTTGTTTCCTAGGACACTCATAAAGGAAGCAGAGAGTTGGTACAAGTCCTTAGAGCCGGAAACCATTAGGAGATGGAGTACGATGTTAGAGTTGTTCAATCATAAATACCAAATGTACTCCAAAGTGTCCAACTTGCGTAAGCAGATCCAAGGATGGAAGCAGGGTAATCATGAACCCTTGGATGCTGCCATGGGCCGATATTATGATTGCTACATCGTTGCCCGGGCCATGGGTACGCACAACGGGATCAATTACGCCACCTCGTAGATGGGCTAAGACATGAAGCTAGGAGAACCCTTGGGACTTATGCCCAAGGGAGATTATCTGAGCTTAGATCCCATGAAATTCATCAATTGTTGGAGCAAGTAGCCAAAGAAGAAGGGGAACTACAGAAAAAAGAAAGCATGGAAGAATATAACCACAATCCTTCCCTTCGAAAGAAGGGAGTGAGATTCTGTGATGAAGAGGATGAGTCACCACTCGAAGAGTTGGTGAATAGAAAAACCTTGCCGCTTCAAAAGCTAAAAATGGAAGTATTGGCTAAGAAAGATGAAATATGGAGCTCCTTAGATAGTAAAATTGAAACTATCATGAAAATCGTAGAGGACTCTAAGCAAGAACGAAGTAGTGACCATGGTAAGAAAAAGTGGAGAGATTCAAGCCGTGCACGTGATAAGGGTAAGGGAAAAATGACTATCTCCGATGAGGTTGTGGATTCTGACACCGATAATGATGGTGGATGTGAGATCTACCAATATAACCATCCTAAGGGATGTTGTCCAATAATCTCACATCTGCAAGAGTCCAGGGTGTATGCATTCAACCCAAGACTTAACAGATGGAAGGCACCTCAAAGGTTACCTTATCCCCAAGGTAACCCAAGGTAGTTCAACCAACCATTAACATATTATCCAAGTGGAACTCCGCCACAACCCATCGGGCAACATCAGCAGTGGCAACATCCATAGTCATGGGGGATGCCACTGCCTAGATAACAATACCCTTACTGGCAACTAGACCCGTATGGCTACTAAGTGAAGTAGCCGGTTTCTCTAAGTGACTCTATGGGTCATGCAACCCCACAACGTCACTACCAAGTTCAAGAGTATTTTAGGACTCCTTCTCCTACGGAAGACACACCACACGCGTACCATCCTCCAAATCCAGCCACCACTCTTATGCTGGTAGTTCCACTACCACCCGCTCCAACAATGCAAGGGGAACGCCCCACTCAATCGTAGCAACGTAATGCTACGAGAGCTGTAAACCTTCAACCCACTGCTAGTTCTGAAAATCGGAAGAAGAGAAGACCTTTCTTCAGAACCAAAAGCCCAAACAAGCTCTCACAACCACAAGCGGTTGAGTCTGTGCACACTCCTCCAACATACAAGGCTTTGAAGCTCCCTTCAAACCAAAAACAGGGCTTAACGTATATGGTTATGTTAACACATACCGTTACCAATTGGATCAAGGTGGGCCACCTTTCCAAGAAACTCTCTAACCCTAGAAGTCCCTTAATCTACCTCCAAGTCATCAAGAACGAACCACATAAGGCTCTTCTTGACTCAGGTTCCGGAGTCAACTTAATCTCACAAGAAATGTATCAAGCTTGGAACCTGCCCCAACTCAAAAAGAGAAATATTCAACTAGAGCTAGCTGACCAGTCCATTACCATTCCCTTGGGATTCGTGGAGGACATCGTTACCACTGTGTGTGATTGGTCATACCCAATTGATTTCCTAGTGATAGAAGTCAACAGTAACAAAGGGGACTTCCCAATTATAATGGGAAGAGCATGGCTTAGCACCATCAATGCGTGCCTAGGGATCTGCAATCTTTCCTTGGAAATATCTAAGGAAAATATTTATGGAAAGATTGAGAAGAAGAAAGTTCCATGCATCACATACAGTGACTCAGAGGGTGATGACATAAAGGAATGCTCAGAATCTCCTGCATGCAACTGGTGTGCCCAAGAAACATAGATAGAACGATGCATGTATGTAGCAACTGCACAACAAGAGAACACCCAGTGGTTGACAGCTAATCAAGAAAGCAGCCCACCAACATGCATGGAACAAACTAGGGGAACAACTCATGCCCACAACGAAGGCATAGATACATTGGAGTATGAGCGTCGCAAATTTCCACACCTTAATCTAAAAACATCAATCGAAAGAAGTTGGACACTTCTAAGAAATTCAAATAGACGTTCCTTATTTCAGATCTCTCCCTTTCCATTCAGTCATGGGGGAGATGGCCACCTATGCTAATCATTCAAGGCCCTCAGTTCTTTTAAGTTTTTTTTTACACATTTTTTTGTTATACATTTTTGTTTTGCACATTTTTGTTTAACAAATTTTTTTAACTTTTCTTGTTTTTTTTACAACATTGTTTATTCTTTTTAATTTCTTTATGTGTGAGTGTGTGCATGTGTTATCCATCTTGTCAAGTTTGTCATTTAACAAGTGTTCTTCATGATGGTATGAATTATTTTCCTATTGATTACTAATGTTTGGTTTTTACCTTTAAGTTATGATGTTGATACTAAGGTATGGTTCTTTTGATATGAGAGGCAATGAGTCCACTTCATCCATGCATCCATAAATTTCTATGATCTCTCTTGGCTTGGAACTCTACAGTCCCTTTTTCAATCATAAGAACTCTAACGAATTGGTGACTGGGCATTTCTCAAACTAAGGAAGGACTCAAGGATTGAAAAGGGTGTGACTTCAAAGGAACTTGATGCATTTGTGTTGGCCATTCTCTTGGGTGCTTGGATGTTTTCTTCTTGATTTTTCTTACCATTTCGATGTTACCCAATTATCGGGAAGCAGAGCTAATAAAAATAACAAAGTCTTTGCATGGTGTGGTTCTCATGCATAAACACATAAAACAAAAACAAAAACAAAAAAGAAAGAAAGAAAGAAGAAAAAGTGAGAATTTAAAGCACACCCCTTAGATGAAATAATCATTTGGGCTACAAGCACTAGTTATGGAACTAAAAATAAAAAGGTTCCCTTTAACTAAGGCACTTCTTGCTTCCCATTCTCTCCTCCTTTGTTTGGTCGGAATGGTGATGGCTCTTGGAGATGCATTCTTGTTACTTCAAGTGGATGGATTGGCTAAATGCATTGATGCAAAGCTACTAGATGTGGTTTGTTTGAGGCCAAACATGGAATGGGATCTACTAAGTCACATTAATCATTAAACACACAAGGGGCTGTACATCACCTTGTTCTTGAGATTTCATTCCATTCTTTTCTTTCCATCATTCTTCCTCCATTGTTCACCTCATTTCCGGTTGTATCATTAGTGTATATTTTGGTGGACGCATCGTTTTCTTTTTGGTAAATTCTTGTGGTTAAGACTTTAACTCTTGTTCCAAATGACACTCCCAGAGCCTACGGACTCTTCAAATGTGGGTTTGTTAGGGCATTAAGGGAATGAGCTTGCTTTGGGGAGGACCCATTAGTATTCCTATTTGGTGCATCCATTAAATTCTTTCCCTTAACATTTTTGCAATCCATGTTATTTTGTTCATTTCCATCTTGACATCCATTTCATTGACGTTATAGTTGTCTCTTTTTCTCCATCTTCCTTGTTCCTTTTCTTTCTTCATTCTATCGCTACTAGAGGTTCGCTCTTAGTCATGGGGGTCCTAGTCCAATTTTTTCGATTTTCTCCTAGCCCCTACACCTTTGGTAGTCACCACTATTATATCTCCAGACCCGTATCAGCCATACCACAACTCATCCAATGGACCTTTCATCGAAGCAAGGTAGCAATTGCATTATGATTCATTTACACTTGCTAATAAAAGACTGTGTTGTGTGTGTAGATGGCAATCATACAACAATGGATCAGATCTGGAAGGAACACTTGGAATGGATCAGTGCTAAAGAAGCTATGCAAGGAGCAAGGTCGATGGTGCACTTATGGATAGACAACGAAAGGCACAATCTTGGCGTTGGCAGTAGCAAACTTATTCTCTCTTCTCTCTTCTCTCTCAGCTGCCAAATAAGGCCTGATGTCAAATGTACAAGGTGTTCACTCTTGTTGTCGTGAACATCAGTTTTGTCTTGTTCTGTAATGATGATCCATTCACATGTCATCCCATTCACCATTAGTTCCATTCAAGTCAATAATCCCATACCTTCCCAATATTTTGTAAGGAACTCAAGGACAAGTTTTTATTCAATCATGGGGGTATGATGGGCCACGATATTGCATCTTCCCCTGCGATATCGCATACACGATATTGCAGCATGTTGTCAAATCTATAAATAAGAGGTGGCTCTCCCTTGTTTCTCAATTTAGGCCTAGACCGTAGCAAAACTTTGGTAGTTTTACCTCTCTAGAGATAGAATAATTTGCATGTGCCTGTAGTAGGAGCTTCAAAGTGAATGGATCTTTATTCGAGCAAATATTGTACCTGAACACAAGTTTGTGTACGAAAATAAAGATGAACTTCTGGATAAACCTTGCAGTGCATGGACTAAGCTAATTAGGATTTTAATTACTATTATTTATTGTTTATCATTTAATGCTTTATTAGTTAATCAAATCTCTCTCAACCCTTCTCCCATAGTTAAGTGCATTCAGTACGACTGCTTCGAGCATGTGCATTACGCTTGGTAATCCCAGCAACGAATAGCGTTTGGTAGCCAAGGTTGCATTGGTTCAGGGTGTGAATGGTAAGTGAGAACGAATGTTAATGCTAGGTTAATTAAGGCTTAGTTAGTTAGTTAAAGTTAGTCAATTAGTTTCTTCACCCTTCACCTCATTAGCATAGGAGATAAAATAGAAAAGATATAAAAATCACATACCTCAGACTTACTTAACCATACAATCATGATAAATACAAGTAAGTTTGGGAAGAGAACAAACGATTAACCTTAAGTGTTCCATAAGGTGTGTAGGCACTTAGTCTGCGAAGTTCGACCAGATCGCGCATGTAACGCTCGTATTCGTATGGTTGAGTGTAGGGGTACCTCGCCACTCATCAAAAACATTTATTAAGAAGTGAAAACCCATGAGGGTAATTCTAAATAAGACCAATGCCTAATCCTTTTCCTACCTTAGAGGGAAGGTTTTTTTAGGATTGGTTGTAACAATGAAAACCTACAAGGGTATTCCAAAATTGTTGGATCTTTTCTTTTCACTATTCTTTTGAAACTTCTTTGTTTTTTATAAGATATGATGTACTTTGCTTCTATTTTTGGGATCTAACTTCCCTCCTCAAATTTCCTAGACAAATTCTACTTTTTATTATGATTTATCAATTCATGATATGTTTAGCATTATGAATGATATTCATTATTCTTTGGGAGGGTGTTGGAACTTGAAATAAGTGAAACATAGTTACACCCTAAGATATATAGTTAAATTAGAACTTTATATAACTCAGCATTCTCCACTAGAATCAAATCCATGACCTAGAGCTTTCAAATCAAATGTTAGACCACTAGGCTAATACCTCATTGTTCTTTTAAATATGTATCCATAATGTTTATCATGAATTGTTATTCAAGTTGAAGTTATGGGTTCAGTTATAGTAGGAAATATTGACAATATTGTTAAAAGAACATTTCACACCTTTATTCTTAAAAAAAAATTATCATGAATTGTTGTAACCTAGCCATTATAGATTTTAAAAAAACAAAAGATGTTATTATGTAGAATGTATGGTAATAGTTGATGAGACATAAGATACATGATAAGCAATAAGAACAATAAATGTGAGATGTGATTTAGATTACGCACCAAATCCCATTAAATAAATAAACCTATGCATTGGGAATTTTCATATAAGAAAAAAGGATCATCACCTAGAGGCTCAGTGCTCATCTTGCTAAATCAGGACCTGGAAGGGTTGGTGGATGAGAAAAAGCTCAACCTCTTTCAAGTGGTTGTGCCCAGGGAAAATTTCATATAGGAAACTTATCAAAAAATTCCAAACTATTAAAATTGCATTTAAATTAATGAACCCCAAAATTAATTAGCTCAAAATTGATTTTCATGTTTCAAAAAGTCAAAACCAATGTACGTTTTTCCATAATAATTCAATTATTTATTTTCAATAACAAAGTCCATCCAATACATACCCATAATAATTCCCATGAAAAATTTAATCTCTTAACCCATCATTATAATGATAACTATTTATTTACATGACAAAGTCTAGCCAATTGGTAATTGGCCTCCTAGCCAAAAAAAAAATTGATGATAGAGATAGAGGAACTTTTTGTTTTTTTTTTTTCATCCAAGGGAAGGGGGTGGAAAGGAGGATTTGGGAGGTACATATAGATGGAGTAGAGTATGGATTGTAGAACTTAGAAAGGTGATGGGTGGGGGGG
>MNCI01027688.1:456075-508234 GCA_015680685.1 Gnetum montanum
AAACAACCATTAAAATCTAAATATATAATTTATTGATATTTTGACTAAGATCTATAGATATATATGTGTAATTTTATATATATATGTAGATATATACTTAAGCTCTCATTCTCAATATTCTCACAAGGTAACAGTAAAAGTATGTAGACTATTTTGAGCAAGTAACTTATACAAAACTTAATGAGGAGGATGAGCTAAAGCTCATGTTAGATCATAGTAAGCCACAACTTTCAGATTTTTCCTTGGTTTTTTCTTTTTTGAAAAACTTAAATTTAAAAGAGGAAACGGAGGTTAAGGTGAGGATTGCTACCGGACCCCATCACACTCAAGAACTTATTACACTGCCAATGAACATGGTCCTCATTTTGTTTTGTTTTTTTAAGGAAACTTTGCTATGGTGTACTTCATTCTTGAGGTAGGAATTCCAACACGAGTCTGGATGATTAGCTACACTGCCAAAGAGCATGGTCATTTTGGAAACTTTGCCCATGGTGCAGTTCAACCCTCGTGTATGTGCCTTTGATTGGTGGCATCATAGCAGGTCTCCTGGGTGGCTAAGGGTTCTCAAGTAGAAATGAACACACTTCACCCCGTTGTTCACAGGATAGCCATGGATCATCATACCTGAGGGCTTGGGCTTATGAGAGGAAAGGATAGAATTTTCCAAGGTCACCTAGTAATTATGACTAACCACTCTCCAACATCACATATCCTACACTCACATGATCATGATGATAGCATGATAAGTTTGTATAAATCAAATGCTCCATAATCAAACATAACAAATAAACTGAAACCTTGGAATCAATTGGAAAGAGTTACAGTATAAAATATAAAGCAGATTTTATAGCATTATATCATAGTAATAGTAAATTATATCATACCTACATTATTTTTCAATGGTGTTAAGATGACCCAATATCAAGTAACTCAAATGACCAATGATTATTAAAATCATATGAAGAACACAATAATCAAAACAATATGCTAAGAAGGAAATGATGAAAATGCAAGCAAAATATGGAAATGCAATAATATACATATGAAATGCAAAGAAAAAAAAAGGGGGGGGGGAAGAAAAAATGCAACTAAGAATCTACTAGATGCCCACGTGGGGTACCTGAGTAGAAGTGTTTCAAATGAAATGCATTAAAATTCCTATTCAACCTATATCCTTGCAAATCAGCAATCTTAAACACATTCGGGGTAGTGATGTCTCTAATTTGGAATGGACTTGACCACATAGGGGAAAACTTAATTTGAGGGCTAGTTTGACTAGACGCTCTATCCCTCTTAAGGACTAGATTACCTACTTGAAAATTTTTAGCTGGATGTTTTTTATTGAACCATCTCTTGACAATTTGTTGATGCTTAAGATTATGAAAATCAAGACCTACTTTTATCTTGCTTGATCGTTTTCTATAAATTTTTTCCTTAATATAAGTTTCAATGATAGGTCTAGGTCTTGGTGGGTCATCGGATATAGCTTTACTAGGAGAATGTTTCATGGATGTATTGTTAAAATTTAGCACACCTTCAAATGTTTTAAGAGGTAAGGTCTTATTTATATCTTTGTCTTCCCCTAAAGGTGGTGGATCACTTAGACAAAATCCATCGTGTTGTTGATAAGGCAAGGTGTCTCCATAGTTTTCTTCACCTTCTCTAGAACTTTGATAGGATTTGATGGGGTCTGCATAAGAGATAGGACTTTTTGTAGTTCCACTTACATAGTCATTTTCAACATGTTCACTACACTCAACCTCAATAACCCCAACATAAAGATTAGCATTTCGATCTTCCAAAGATTGATTTTGTTGATCCAAGTTTGTTACTACTTGTTTGTAGAAGGGTTCTTGGGGTATAGTCATGTATTCAGATTTTCCTTTGATAGGGATCAATAATTCCGAGAAATCTGACCTAAAGAAGCCCCCAAACTTAGCTCCAAAAGTCCTAGATAAGAGCACACCATATGTGGGTTTCATGTCAACTACTAGGATATCCGTATAACATGTAAATGTAGGGTATTGCTTAAGTTGTACCTTTGCTCCTTTTAATAACCCTACCACAGGTACGTTAGATCCATCGAGTTGAATCACACTTTTAGTTTGTGGTATCATTTGTGCTCCTAAAGCGTTACAAACGTCAAGAGGCATAACACTAACAGTTGCACCTGAATCCATTAAACAGTTATGGACATTCTTTCCTAAAATAATCAAAGTGGTTAGGAAAGGGGGATGATCCTTTTTGCTAGACATGGAATTATTCACGTTTTGTACTGATAACGTGTTAGGACTTTCTGCAAAGTGAACTTGCCTTTCGGGAATTGGGGATTTTTCTCTTTGGGCTACAGGTATATGAACCATATCCCGAATCACTTCTTTCATTTCGTTAAAGTGTAGGAGGTCATACATCGAAATGTTGGCTTTAACTCTTTTTAAGTCCTCAACCAAATCATAATTCTTATGTTCATCTTTGGCTTCTTGTTGAGATGGAACTCTCCTAAGTACAGATGGGGGGTTTGGTTGTTGTGGGGCAATTACTTGGGATGACCCGGATTGATTGTTTGCATTGTTTTGAATAGGAACTCTTTTGTTTGGAGGTGTATAGAAATTGTTCCTAGTTTGTTGTTGTGTAGTATTCATAATGTCACTGATTTTGCGGTAGCGAGTGTTGTGTGGGTTAGGGTCGCCTACCATAACTTGTTCTAATGAGGAAACCTCTTCATTTTCTGTCTCATGAGGTACATCAAGAACCATGATAGGGGTTTTCCCATTTTGTTGCCCTTGGGTATTGTCACCATACAATGCCATGAATTGAGGACAAGTCTTTTTAGAATGTTGCCTCGTATTATGAAGACGACAATAATCATCGTTGATTGATACACTTGGTTTTTCTGGTTGTATAGGGCCTTTGTTATTGTTTCTCTTTAGCTCAACCACTTCATTAGATAGTTTTTGTAGTGAAATGAGTATTTGGGTCATCTGATTTTGAGTTTGGGTTGGTGGTTCAACAGAATTTGATGTCCCGTTTGGGTTGATAATGGATTGAATCAAGGCTTTTGATTGGTCATCATTCAAACCAGTGTTGAATGGTAAAAATGAAGAGGACATGGGGCCTTGTGAGTAATTACTTAAAGGTTGAGTTGATTGAAAAGGAGAAAGAGCTTGAGGCATGATATTAGATGTTTGAAAAGTTGGTAGGAGTGGGTTTGATTGCATAGGGTTACTAACACTCATCATCCCAAATTGGGTTTGGATGCTGTTCATAAGGGTTATTTTCTCTAATTCCACAACTTTTGACATTGCACTTTGTATTTCTATTATGTTGGAATCAGATTTAATGGCATAAGCGAAGAATGGATCGAAGGTAGAGAGATAGCAGTTGAGAATACCATTTGGTTGTGGTCACATCTCATTTGGCACATAGGCAAGTTGATGAAGGAATCTAAGGTTATAATCCCTAACATTTTCCCTGGGTAGCTTTCTTAGGTTGGTAAAGTTGCTTGATGTAATAACAAGGCTTGTAAATTTGTCAAATAGATTCAAGAACTTGTTTTTGAATTCTTGCCATGTGTTAATAGAGGCATTAGGAAGCATTAAGAACCATTGGGTTGCTTTAGTCTTAAATGTTGTTACAAACACTCTACATGCCACATCATTATGTACAATGTTGTGGATCCCTAATAAGGTTTCAAAATATTGTATGTGTTGGCGAGCATCATTCGTAGAGGTTGTAGGATCAAAAAACAGATTTATGTTTTGAAGGGATTTTGGTATGTCATGGTAATTGTGAAAGTTAAAAGGGTTTCTTACTAAGGGAGCCGGGGGTTGATGGGCTGCCATCTTAGTCCAAAGTTTCTTAGGAATTGAACTTGGAAAAAGTGAAGCTCGTTGTTTTCTTAAAGTAAATTGACGAGTAGTTGGTTGACTAGGGGTAGGAGTATGAGTTCTTTGTTGAGATACTCCATAAGAAAAGTCCCTCATAAAAAAAAATAACAGGAAATGTAAAATGCTAATAAACTGTGAAAATTAAAGAAAATAAAAAAAACATTTCAATGCTATATTTTTTTATTTTTTAAAATTTTTAAAAGTAAAATTGAAATTGTAAAATTTCAGAAAAGTAAATTAAAAGTAAAATAATTTAAATCACCTCAATTAAATTTTAGAAAAACAAATTAAAAAGGATTGCTAAAATATAAATTAGAGATTTGAAAATGAAACTAAAATAGAGCAATAAAACTAAAAATAGGGAGGCAAAAATTAAATAGACGGTAATAAAAAAATATGATAATTTTTTTAAAAGAAAAAGAAACATAAAAGGAAAATAAAAAAAAGGTTAAGAAACTGCCCTCCTTCTAGCGCCAAAAAGGTGTTGATGCGTAAATTTTGGACACGCCTCCAACACCTATGAAAACTTGTTTTAGGAGACTATTGCCTAGGGCGTCTCTCGTATGGGTACGGAAACCCAGGAATAGTCTCAGGTGGAAAGGGCTATGTGACAAAACAATAATAACAATATTTTAAACAAAATATTAAAAACTTAAATTTGATTTTAGGAGCGTTGTGTTATGTTTTGAAAAACATATAAAAATCAAAATTAAACATTTGTGTAGTTTTGAGTAAAATAAATAACACAAAATAAAAATTCAAATTAAAAATAAAAATTTATCTGATGCTCTAAGTAGAAGAAAAATTCAGCCACTAGTCTTCCCAGTGTTGGCTTGGTCTCTACCGTGTGGGCAGAAAAGAAAATAGGAAAGAAAATGCGTCTGTTTCGTGCACGAGAGACTTGCAGTTCTTGAACAGAAAAATCCTGCGAGAGACTTGAGGCTCTTGAACAACAACAAAAAAAAAATGCTCGCTGTTTGAACAGAAAATCCTCTCCAATGGTGAACTGAAAATCCCCTGATCGTTGTTAGAGATTAGGCACAGGCGTTGGCTGCCGACTCCCCCCTCATTGCCTCTAAACTCTAGCTTCCTCCCTCTTTATAGCGGCCCTGCAGGAGAAAACCCTAACCCTAAATTGCCAGTCACCTTTGCTGTGAATTATTTTTGCCTTTTTCCTCATATCGCTGCAAAAGAAAAAAAACAAAACAGGATAATCATCATGGGTCATAAGTCATGGGTGGATGCTTGATCAACATTTTAAAATCTATTTTTTTTATGGGCCAACGAAGCCCACCAACACATGGACAGTGGCCATGTGCAAGCTCATGGCACTATATTTTTAATTTTTTAATTTTTTATTTTAATTTTTAATTTTTTATTTTTATAAAACTTGTTCAAACAAGGCCCTATGCCTAGCATGGGTGAGGTTGGCCTCAACAGAAGCATACTGGTAAGAAGGTGTCTTTGAGTAGGAAGCACTAGATTGGACTATGTCTTTGAGTAGGAAGGACAAGATTGGGCCTACGTCTTCAAATAGGAAGTGTAGTACTGAGAAGGCATCTTCGAGTAGGAAGCACTAGATTTGGATGGAGAAATGTATGTGTCTAGAAGACTATACCTCTATATCACTACAAGTGTAGGAAAGGTTCACATGTAAAGTGAGTCTTGCTTTAGATAGAAAGGTTGGTAGAATTTATATGAAAAAGGGCAAACCTTTTCTTCCTTAACTTGGGTTGTGTGAGCATCTCTAAGCCTCAATTGAATGTCAAGTTGAGTTCAACATTTGTGCTTTACAGTGGATAACCCTAGCTATCAAACCTTCATGTCCATAATTTTCACATGGACTTTGAGTTGTTTAATATCTTCAATATCCATGGTGCTCTCCATGTTTGAAGATGCATATGGACAAAGACTTAAGCTCCAAGGACATTGTTTCTTTCAAGTAGGGGAGAGTGTAGAAAAACATGCCTTATTAACGTTGTTTCCCTTTGGAACAAGGGCTATTAGAGTGTTGAGATCCTCACAGGTTCCATCTATTACAACCATCATAAAAGAACTGCATTGGTCTTGATTCCTTTATGTACTTTGTCACAAGGATATGTAGGCTTGCGAAGGAGCTTTAGCTTTGATGCTTGGGCCATTGCCCTTCTCTTCAAGAGTGGGGCTTAGGGCTAGATACGTTAGAGTAGCAACGTGTCTTAGGTCTTATAGGAGAACGATGTCTCTTGTGGTTATGTGTGGTTGTTGCGGTCATGCCTATGTGTGTTTTGATCATGTCACTTATATGATTTCATGTGGTGTACTTGATAGACTATAGGTGCTATGCTCTAATGGGTGATGTACGCTTATGCTATGCATGTAGGTGCTGCAATTATACATCTTGGGTTCGCTTTGCGTTGTTGGCTAATTTTGGACCCAAGGGTGGTGTCGAACGATAGTAGTGCCATTACAATGGGGTGTTAGAACCCAAAATACTTTGACTATAGGTTTTATAAGGACAACCCAAGATATATAGCCAATATGATAAAAGGATCATCATTGAGAGGTTCAATGATCATCCTGCCAGGTGGTGAATAAGTAAAAACCTTACCTTTTTTGAGTGGTTGTGTGTAGGCTCAAACCAAAGGGTTACAACTTGAGAAATAAGCACCTTACCATCACTCCAAGTGGTGGTCCTTATATATTACCAATATGATATATTAGACGAATTGCAGAGGAATATAATGATGCCTTAAATGTTATTTCAACTTTCAACCTCTTGCTTAACCAAATAATGAACTAACCACTTGGATGATGATGATGTACCCCCAACAAATACATACTAATATAAAGGTAAAGTGCCAAGTGTCATTCGAACAAACCGATATCTCAAGTATGACCGAAAATTGAAGCACTACTCATTAGTGTTGTTCTGACCTTAAAAAAATTGAAGATATGCACTGTCTGATTAACTCATAAGTATCTTGTAAGCATGAAGTATTAGTGTTCGAAAGCTTGAAGTTATCCGTCAAACGGTGGAGCTTGGCCTGGATCTAGTATGGTGCTGAGCTGGCCACAGGTAGGCGCGCTTGCTGCTTTACTGGCGCGGGCGGAGCGCCTGCGATGTGACTGTAGCAGAAACAAAAGACAAACCGTCAACTCAATTGAATTGCACTGCAATGCAATGCAATGCGATGCAAGCTGTAGGCCATGGCAGAGCTTCTTCAACGTGTGCCGTGTTGACCATGTAAACGCAAAGGTGCAAGGTAGAGCTCATCTCTCTCGTCATTCCGTGTTCAAATCCTTTTGCTCTTATTCTTTTTCTATTTTGCTTTTCTTACCTCTCCGCGTCCGCGTCCGCGTCCGCGTCCGCATCCGCATCGTCTTCTTCATCGTAATCCAGGGCATCCGTCATGGCATCGGTTTCTTACAGGTGAGTCTGTTATCGTATTACTTTGTTATTTTCCGTTACCTCTCCGCTTCCGCCATTACACGATGCAAGCAATTAGTTTTAGCATGTAACAATAGCGAAGACCAGGATTCAAAGGATCCGAATCAAGTTTGGATTTTTTGAATTTAAAGGATTTAAATGGACTGTAGATCAGATTCCTAGAATACGAGGTTTCAAATGAAGTGCGGATGAGGTTCCGGAATTACCAGGATCCAAATGAATTAGAGATAGATTTATTAAGCGTTTATTAGGAGCGATTCTTATATCTGATGTATTCGCTATGATTAGATCTGCAAATAAATATAAATGATTTCCCGTACAGGTCATTTTGCTGTGTGCGTTAGCCTATGACTAAATTTGGGAAGGCGTACGCACAATTCTCAAATTAATGACAGGATGATGAATGAAACGGAGGAGGCAGATGAAATTTGTTTTCTCGAACATTTCGTTTGCCCTAATTTGAAGCAATATGTTCAGGAATTCTTAGCTGCCGTGCGTTGAAAAAATGAGAAAAGACATCGTTTACATAACAATATTTACCTTATTGTATGGAAATGGAGTTTCGTGATCCAAGCAGGGCATTCGAAGTCATAGCAATGGCGAAGACGAATGAAACAGAGTCAGATTCGAAAAACCCTAGCGCAATCAATTAAAAACAAAAAACAAAAACAAAAAAGAAAAGAAAAGAAAGGAAAAAATGCCTGGAAATGCAAGGAGATATAAGCGATAGGGATCTCGTATTTTCTTAAACCTCTAGTCACATCAGGAACCTGCGAATTGCTATAGCAGTGGATAGTTAAAATCCATACTCGCGACACTTTCTCAAAAACCTTGGCACACGTCAAGAAATAGAAGCTGTAAATGTCTGTCTTTGCATGATAAAAGAAAGCCGGATTCCTTGAATCGAAGTTCTTCCATGTATGAAGAGAAACAAGATGTCATATCTGAATCTGACTAATTGAGAAGATGTTGTCGTCATCGATTTTTTGCAGATGTGGTGGCTGTGGCGTTTATCTGAACCTGAGTAATACGTACCTGTATCCGGCGGATTTCTACTTCGAGGCGGGTAACAAGGGATCTTTATCGTTTTCGTGCATCGACGACACCAAGTTCAGAATGGTGCAGGAGGATAAGATCAAGCCCTTCTATGAAACAAAGAACTACTGGGGCATTCACAGAAAACGCATCAAGATCAAATGCGTATCTTGTGCCAAGCTGCTGGGCCATGTCTATGACGATGGTCCGTCTGCGACTAACGTCATCGGCCAGTTCGGCTTCGGTCCCAGCCAAGTTGTTCCTCGCTTTCCCCGCTACAGATTCAAACTCAAGAATCTAACCATCCAACGCCAGTAACATATAACAATTTCAGTTTCTGTTTCATATAACAGTCTGTAATCCCCTGCCCTTCTCCCAATAAATTCGTTCAGGGTTCTTCTCCATATGAATTCATTCAGTGTTTTTGGTATATGTTTTATAATTTAAAAACACTGTTCCCTGAATAACTGCTTCAACATTGAAATTTGCTGTTGTTTTCATCTATGCTGCTGTTGCTGTGTTAGCACTTGCACTTGCATGGCAAATAATGTCATCTCTGGACGCTGCACATATTCTTTGCTTCTGCAGCTATAACTGCAATTGTCTTATAGTAGTCATTTCTTTCAATCAAATTATCTCCTGCACAAATTGGTGTTTCTTTTAAATTAACGGTTTCCAAACAAAAGTATTATCGGCAAATTTGGGTGCTCCACGTCAACGGTGCTCCACGTGGAATTGCAGAGCTACGATGAAAAATATTACCGTCGAAACAGGGGCTGGAGAATGATTGTGGCATAATTTAACAGGTTTGAGAAGAAGTTTAAGTTAAACGCAATTATTTTAAGATATAAAAGTTGCTTACAAATCCAAGAGTTTTTATTACATTCCATATGACTTCTTGGATGTGTTATGTCTTTGGAGCAAGGTAATTCAAATTGATTAGATCTGGTTGTCCAACTAATTCAAAAACTTCTTCTACAGGAAAGTTGGGTTATTACTTCTATCGAAAGGAAAAGGTAGGGATAAGTTATGTTTCAATGAATTTGGTCATGTTTTAGCGAATACGGTCACCTTAGCAAAAGATCAATTCTTATTTTCATTGGCACTCTTCCAACATTCTTCCTTTGTGTTGGGCACCTTGTTGACGAAGAGCTGGACTTTATCTACTAATGATTCTCGCCTACAAATGATTACATTTTATTATTAAAGGATTTTTCATGTTATAGATTATTTTCTCTTCTCGTGTCATTAGAATGAGAAGAATTTCAAGCAATGAGAAGAATTTCAAGCTAAATTCAATTTAAGTATAGATAAAGCTTCTCTTTAGAATTTTCATGATAGGTATTTTGCTATCTTTTTGGAATCTTTATCTTTATTTCTATACTTGTCCTGTATTTGGGATAATTGAGTTTGCCTAGATGCTAAAATGCTATGGTTTTTTATTGCAAAATAATTCTTAATATTATATAGAACACTCAAAATTATTGACAATGCATAGAAAGGTTTAAGAACTTATGAAAACTTGGGATTTACTCAATAGTGTAGTTTTTTGTTTAGCCTTTAGGGCCTTCCTACTAGACATTAGTCTCTTCTTGGTTTTAATTATTAAGTTTGTTCAATTTGCTTTCAAGAAGACTCTCTCAAACATATTTTTGTTAATTGTTCTTTTACTCAATAAGCTTGGCAATGGTGTTTTGCAATTTTTAGATTTTGAAGTACAAAAATTTTTCTACTTATATCATTTGTGCAAATGATGACACTTTTGATACTTTCTAGAAAATGCTTAGGCTTGATATCTTTTTCTACATTTAGAAACACAATTGTGATGTGATTTATAAAAGGCATTTTATGAGCTGAAGTTGTATCTTTATATGAATTTTTTATTTCATGTTTATAAAAAGAGAAGGAATAATTCAATGGATAATAATTCTCTTTTCTTCCTTATGTGCTTAGAGGGATGCTCCATGTGTAATTCTCCAAATTCTTTTTAAAGATTTGTTATGTTTTGTTATTTTTTATTTAGACTTCTTAATGATAATTTTTGATTTATATGAAGCCTCTTGTTGGAAGTGAAGTGAACCCAAAGGGACACTTTTTGATAAAGGGCAAGGGTTGATCCTTTTCCTACCCCAAAGGAGAATTCTTTTGGGATTGGTTGAAAGATAAAAACCAATATTAACATCTCCAAAACTATAGGGTCTTTCCTTTCCCCTAGTGATGTAAATGGTATTTTGATGTTCTAATGTATTGTACTTTGGGTTTGATTATCTTAGTCATGAACCAAGGTATGACTAATTTGGATGTGCTATAAGACTTGACTTGAAAGCTTCAAGTCATCGGTTCGATTTTGGTATGCAATGTTGAGTTATAAAGTTCTAATTGGACAATATATATTGGGGTGTACTTATATTACAATTATTTCAGGTAATTATTATTTGGGGTTTCAACACTTACTTTCTACCCCTATTTTTTGGAGCTATAAAATTCCCTAGTAGTACCAACCTTGCAATACCAACTTGAAAAACTTACCATAGAATTAGCTAAATTATAGGTATAAGCAACAAATTGACAAATAGCCTTCACTTCCAAAGTCAACAATCCTACTTCTAAAAGCAAGATAAACATGAAATTTCTCTAATAAATATTTCTTTTGTATGTCTTCTACTTTGTGCCATTGTTTTCTTGTTAACTCAAGAGCCCAACACATCCATATAAGAGGAGCAGTTGCACAACTATCTTGAAAAGTTATTTCAAAACATACCATGTCATAATTTACTCTTGTTTGCCTTTTTAAAATGATAAAGAGCCATCTTTCTAACGTTGATCTTTTGTGATGAGTTGCATTTTGTTGGTTGCGTCGATGAGACCTTGTCAATGTGGCCTTGTCGTCTGGGCCTCGTTGATGAGGCCTAGTTGATGCATCATATCATGCATCGATGTGGCCTCCTCGACGCAGTGCTTGTAGTCGGCTATAAATATGTGCTTGTAGCCGCATTTATGGCAAGTAGAGATTGTAGTTGCAATGGAGCTCTTGCAATTTTTTTAATTGAAAGTTAGAATTTTTCCTCGAGTGCTCACAGCAGGAGTCATTGAGTGTACGGATCTTTATTCTAGCATTGTTGTACCTAAGCACGATAGTGTGTGCGGTAATAAAGACGAGCTTTCTATAAACTTTGTAGCACTTTGGATAGATTAGCTATTTCAATTATGCATTCAATGTTTTTAATTATTTATTAATTATTTTTCATTAGTTATTAAATATTTTCCAATTATTATATTAATGAAGCAATTAAACTAGATAGATTACACACATAAGTATGACTGCTTCGAGCATAACACGTATTTGCTTGGTAATTCTAATAGTGTTATTGCTTGGTACGCCCAATAGCGTAGTGCTTGGTCACCCAGTAGTGGATATGTGGGTTCAGGACGTGTATAGAAAGTGAGATCGGATGCTTATGTTAGAATTAGTTAAATGCTAGTTAATTAGTTAATTTAGTTTAGGTAATCCAATTCCTTTTATCTACATTTTGAGCACCAAACTATAAAATACAAAATGATAAAAATTGAATGCCTCAGTTATACTTAACCATACCAACAAATGTCACAAGTGTAATTAGGAAGACAACGATTGACCTTAGGACTAGATTTACTCTCTGAAGGACTAGTGCATTGGAAACGATAGAGTCCATGAAATTCAACCAGATCACACGTGAACACTTTGTGATTTGTATGGTTAGGCGTAGGGGTACCTCGTTGCTCATCATTGGCAATGTTACTCGTGACTTTGTTTGTGGAACGTGTGCTATTTAGGTCTAAGTGAATATCATTAATATCATTGTACAAACCTCAAGGTCAATATCATTTCCACTATACATAGAATTATAAAAGCACAATAATAATTTTATTTTGTTTTGCAAAATGTCTTTTTCTTTCGGCAAACACGAAGATACCAAACCACTAGTCCCACAAAAATGCAAAGTGGTACACACTCATCCATATGAGTTTGTGCCAAACTTTATCTTCATCCTACATCAGGATGAACAATTGCAATGGCATGATATGGAGGGCAATGTTGTTTTGCCCCCTGAGTTATCTATGCCCAGTATGCTATTCAAAACCCTTTAGAAGTTGGGCATAGTAGATCTTCACGAAGAATACATTGTGAATGGATATGACATTTGAAACTACTATTCCACTGAAACATAACACAAATGAGATCAACGTCAGAAGAAACTCCATGAAGTTACAAATGGGAAACATTACACCAATCCCTTGTTCCTACTAAATCACGATGACACTAAGGATCCTCCTATTGAAGGTTCTTAACATGAAGATTCTCCACCCCCTGATGTTGGTGATGAGGGTGTGAACCTAAACTTGTGATCCACTATGCATAAATTAGGTTCAAGAAAAAGTGGCAGCCAAGGTAGGAACTCGAGCAAGCACAATGATAGAAAGGAATCTAAGGATGATGATTGTAATAAGCATACAAGTGGTGGTAGACATCGCAGTGGTAGTGACGGTCCACCTTCCTCTTCATCCTCTTCATCTAATTTTGAACATTTCTTTTCATTTGACGATTCTCATGGAAGTTGCCATCAAAAGAACTGTGATAAAGGTGATCAACAAGACAACAATGACCATGTAGGTCACCAAAATTGAAGGGGTGGCTGGAACCATCATTAGTGTCATCGACGTAGTGATGATGATGAGTCTCTATTAAGGACTCAAAGTATGCTCAACATTGCAGAGGCAGTTAAAATTTCAACTAGGCATATGAAAGATAGCTGAATCAAGCACCTAGACATGAACAATATCCCAAAATTTGAGAGGGGGGGGGGGGGGGGGGGGGGGGGGGGGGGGGGGATACAATTATGATCCGTAGACACATCTACAAGATTTTCATGATACCTACGCCTTACAGAACATAGAAAAGAAGTGGCAGAAACTCATGCTTTTCCCAAGGACACTCATCAAAGAAGTTGAAAGTTGGTACCTGTCCTTGAAACCAGAGTCTATCTATAGATGAAGTACCATGCTAGAACTATTCAATGATAAATATCAGATGTACTCAAAAGTGTCTAATTTGAGAAGGCAAATCCAAGGCTAGAAATAGGGAGCACATGAACCCTTGGATGCTACCATGGGCCGATACTATTCACTCCTACATCGATGCCTTGGCCATGGTTATTCTTCGAGGGAACAACTTTGCCACATCATAGATGGGCTTAGAGCAGAAACTAGAAGAACACTTGGGGCATATGCCTAAGGAAGATTGTTTGAACTAAGAGCTCATCAGATCCATAGGCTAATTGAGTAGGTACCAAAAGAAGAAGGTGAATTGCAAAAAAGGAAAAATGTTGAAAAGTATAACAGGGATCCTTCCATCAAAAAATGAGAGGTTTAATTTTGTGATGAGGAGGAATCACCACTTGATGAAGTGATGAATAGAAAGACCTTGCCCATCCAAAAATCTATTTATGATATTTTGGCCAAGGTTGACAAGTTATGGGACTCTTTAGATGAAAAATTTCAAACTGCTTTGAAGATTGCTGAAGAATTCAAAGAGCAAAATAGTGATCATAATCACAAGAGGCGAAAAGAAGCTAAACGTGCCTACCAAAGAGGTAAGGGCAAAGCTGTTGTAATAGAGGAAGTTCTGAACTCTAACTCTGATGATGAAACTGAATGTGACATTTGCCAATACGAACATCCAAAGGGATATTACCCTGTAGTGTCACACTTACAAGAGTCTAGAGTATACACATTGAATCCTTGCCTAGCACATAGGCAAGCTCTAAGATGATTGCCTTAACCTTAAGATAGTCCAAGATAGTTCCACTAGCAACAACAAGCTTACTACCCAAGTGAAACTTTTCCACAACCTTATGAACAATACCAATAGTGGTATCAACCACAATTGTGGGGACTACCACCACCAAGGTAGCAGTACACTTATAGGCAACCAAATCCATATGAGTACTATGTTCAACAGCTTGTCTTCCCTGGAAGTTCTGCAAGTAATACATCATTCCAGCATTACTATTACCCTTTAGAGTATCACCAAACACATTCACCATATACTCAAGGGAAAAACACATTCATATCCATACCATCCTTTTCATCCCTTTGCACATACACGTCCACCTTCAACTCAGTTATCTCCTGCTCCATCTATGCAGGGTGAGATTCCTCCACAACTACAACAACGAAATGCTACGAGGGTTGTACACTCACAATTGATTTTTTAGCTGATAATTGATTACGAAAAAGACCCTTCTTCCGACCCAGCAATGCTCTCAAGCCCTTACAACCTACTCCAGTTGATTGCCCTGTATCTTCAACATTCTCATCCTCTGCATCAAACACCTTCAAGTACCCTTCAAATCAAGTGTTGTCTCGAATCCACACTATAATGCTAACTGATGCTATTTCTAACTAGATTAAGGCTGGCAATCTTCCTACGAAAAGATTTGACCTAGGAAGTCCACTCATTTATCTATAGATTGCTAGACATGAGCCATGCAAGGCTCTTCTTAACTTTGGTTTTGGAGTTAATCTCATTTCCCATGACATGTACAAGGCCTGGAACCTACCACCTCTTAAGAAGAGCAACATTTTTCTAGAATTAGCAGATTAATCATTTACTATTCCTTTGGGATTAGTCGAGGACATTGTGACCACAATTTGTGGGTGGTCCTATCCTGCTAATTTTCTAGTAATCAAGGTGGAAAATTGCAAAAGTGACTTCCCCATCATTATGGAAAGAGATTGGGTAAGCACAGTCAACACATGAATGGGTATAAGGGACCTATCTTTAGAAATATCCAAGGAAAATGAGCTAGGAAAAATTAAGAAGTGTATTCCATACATCATGTATAATGATAACAAGTGCAATTGTGTGCAAAAGATTTGGTCAATCAGGAGTACACACATTAAAGTATGCAATCAGTGTGCACAAGAAATTAACATTCAAAGGTGTTTGTATGTAGTAGCCACAAAGCAGGAGGGCACCCAGTGGTTGATAGCTGATTCAAAGAGCAGCACATTATGCATGGAGCCAAATGAGAGCTTAACTTGTGCATATGTTGAAGACATGAACAAACTTGAATAAGTTCATTGCCAACTCTTTGATGAAGATGATGAAAACTATTGGGGAGAGTTGGAAATCCCTGATCACTTCAAGTAGGAGCCCTTAGAACTAAAAAATTTACTACTTGGAATGGAGCATGCATTTTTAAAGAGTGGTAAACCAATCATAATTAATGCCAAACTTGCTCCTAAATAAAAAGAAAAGTTGTTGAAGGTGGTGAAAAAATGGTCAACAACCTTTGCTTGGTCATATTCAGAGCTAACAAGAATCGATCCAAGAATATGTCAGCATTGCATCTACACAAACTTGGCCATGAAGCCTAGAAGGAAATCGTAGAGATGGCTGAACCCCAAATTGAAGCAAATGATCAAAGAGGAAATTGAGCAACTCCTCAAGGCAGGTTCATCTATTCAATTGCGGATAGTGAGTGGGTTAGTCCACTCATAATTGGACCAAAGAAGAATGGCAAATGATGGGTTTGCATCGACTTTAGGTTGTTGAATATGGTAATATTTAAAGATCACTTTCCCTTGCTATTTGTAGATCATGTGTTAGACAACATATCTGGGCATTGTTATTATAGTTTCTTGGATGGTTATAGTGGCTATAACCAAATCCAAATTGCACCAGAAGATCAAGCCAATACAACGTTCATGAGTCTCTAGGGGACTTTTGCATATTGTGAGATGCCATTTGGTCTATGCAATGCCCCCGTAACCTTTCAATGCTTGGTCCTTAGTATTTTTCAACAGTAGATCAGTAGTGGTGTTGAAGTCTTCATGGATGACTTTTTCACCTATGGAGCTACCATTGAGCAAGTCTTGGATTGACTTGAGCAAGTACTGAAGAGATGTGTAGAGACAAACCTATGGCTCAACTAGCAAAAGAGCCATCTCATGGTCCAAGAAGGCATTGTGCTAGGACACTAAATTTTGCAGAGAGGGATTGAGGTAGATCCAAAAAAGATAAGGGTCATCCAAGGAATAATAGGCCAACCAGAGATTGTTAAAGATGTTTGGTCATTCCTTGGACACACTGGCTACTATCGATGATTCATAGAGAATTTCTCTAAGATTGTAAAGTTGTTGGTAGAGCTTACAAAGATAGATGCACCTTTCATA
The DNA here is from genome assembly GCA_015680685.1 of Gnetum montanum. Lineage (NCBI taxonomy): Eukaryota > Viridiplantae > Streptophyta > Gnetopsida > Gnetales > Gnetaceae > Gnetum > Gnetum montanum. The sequence goes on from MNCI01027688.1 coordinate 472,645, forward strand.
TGGACCAAGGAATGTGAACATGCATTCCAATAGTTAAAGAAGAAACTCATAGAATCACCAATCCTATCAGCACCAGATTAGTCTAGATCCTTCCATATCATGACAAATGCATCTAACTATGCTTTGGAAGCGGTACTTATGCAAATAGATGATAAGAAACATCCATACTACATCCATTGCGTGAGTCAAAGCATTGTGGGAGCATAGTTAAATTACACCATCATAAAGAAAGAATTAATGGTAGTGGTGTATGCTCTAGAAAAGTTTAGGTACTATGTGCTTGATTACAAAGTATTTGTGCATACAAACCATAGTGCAATTCCCTTCCTCATGAACAAGCCAACGATGAGCCCTCGTGTCATATAGTGGCTTGTGATCTTGCAGGAGTTTGATTTCACAATGGTAGATCAAAAAGGGAATGAGAATGTGGTCATTGACCACCTCTCTTACTTAAGATGGGATAATAAAGAGGAGGAGAGCCTGCTCTCTGATTAGTTTTCAAACGAACTCCTCTTTACTAGAGTAATAAGTGAATACATGCCCACAAAAATAACATGGTATAATGGCATCATCATTTATCTTCTCACTTAGGAGATGCCATAAGACTTGGATTTTAGGAAGAAGAAACAATTTCTTCATTAGGCCAAATATTTTATGAAAATTAATGGACACCTTTATAAGGTATGTGTCGATGGCTTGATCAGTTGGTGTGTCCCTGATGAAGATCAATTGTGAGTTCTTTAGGATGCTCATGAAGCGCCTTGTGGAGGCCATTATGCAGGGAGATGCATAGTCATAAAAATCTTGATGGTAGGATACTATTGGCCTACAATCTTTAGGGATGTCCACCAGTTCATCAAGTTTTGTGAATGTTGTCAACGAGATGGAGGAATGACTGCTCGCATGGAAGGTTGTCAATAGTGGATTCAACCACTAGAGCCTTTCAACATATGGGGCGTTGACTTCATGGGTTTCATCACACCCATGTCTAATGGAAAGGCATATATTATAGTAGTAGTTGACTGCTACACAAAATGGGCAAAAGTAGTAGCTGTTATTGATTGTACATCATTCACTACTGCCAAATTTATACAACAAAACATCATGAATAGGTTTGGGGTTTCATGTTCACTAATTTCACAAGTGCCACCTTTAGAAAGTTAATGCAAAGCTTGGGGGTAGAACATAAATTAACAACACCTTACCAACCCCAAGCCAACGGTCAAGCAGAGGTAACCAACCAAGAGATTACAAAAATACTAACGTGGACCATTAGCAAGGATAGGAAGGATTCGAGTACAAAACTTAATGATGCTCTCTGAGCTTATCATTCAACTTGGAAGCTTCCTATTGGCTATTGTCCCTATGAGTTAGTGTATAGAAAACTTTCAATGCTCCTGATCCAATTCGAGCTCCATACACTTTCAATAGCCTATGATCTAAACCTTGACCTAAGTCTAGTACAAAAGGAAAGATTAATCAATCTAAATGTGTTAGATGAAAATTGATTAGTGGCCCTATCCTTGAATGAGGTGAACAAGAAATTTAGCAAGCAACATCATAACCTTAGAATCAGGAAAGTAAAACTTCAGCCAAGAGATAAGGTTCTCCACTGGAACCCCACACATGTACCCCAGAAGAAAAAATTCCAAACATTGTGGAAGGGACCTTATATAATTAATTAAACCTTTTCCTTTGGGACCATGTTGATCTACAAGCCTGAATGCCCAAATAAAAAGCACTTGGTTAACATCCAATAAGTTAAGCCTTTCCTGGAACTAAGATAAGCTAGTACAATTACCACCTCAACGGATGGACAAGCATGTTCTATTTTTTGGATTTCCTTCTTCCAACTTAGTCATGGAGGAGATGGCCATCCATGCTAACCATTAAATTGGCTTCTCAATTTTTCTACTTTTTATTTTTCATGTTTTTTATCTTTACAAATTATTTATTTTACAAATTCTTGATTTTTCTAATTTTTATAATTTTACATCATCTTTAGTACCTTTTGAACTTTCTTAAATATTTTACATTTTCTTCCATATTCTTCTTTGTTTGGTTTGACTTAAGTATAATATTTCCTCATTTTTGCTAATAAATTTACTTTATTGCCACAGGACATAGTGCCACTGTTGTTGTTTACTAATGATGGTTTATGCTTAATGTTGTGATTGTCAATGTCTAGTTTCTATTTTTGAATTTTGATGTTTGATAACTTTGACATGGTTTATTTTTCATGGAACAGGTAGTGAGTCCATATCATTTGCCCATTTGATAAACTCTATGGTTTTCCTTATTTTGGGAATTTGAGGTTCCTTCCATTAGAGAAACTTTTAATCAATTAGTGACTTCAAAATCAGGAAGGATTCAAAGGTTTGTAAAGGGTGTGACTTCAAAGGAACTCAATACTCTTTGTACTCTTCTACTTACTTGAGTGCTTGAGTGTTTTTTATGGACTTCTTACTATTTCAAATCACATATTGAAGGAAGTCAAAATAACGTCATTGCATGGTGTGGTTCTCATTCAAAAAAAAAAAAACAAAAAAAAAAACAATGGGAATTTAAAGCACACCCCTTCGACATAAATAAGTCCTTATATGGTGTGGTTCTCATTTAAAAAAAAATAACAACAATGGGAATTCAAAGCACATCCCTTGGACAAATAAACAGGCTACAAGCATTGGTTATGGGACTTAGATAGCATGCACCTATGCTTGAAGGTCCCCTTTAACTAAGGCCCCCTCTCTCACTTCCTACTTCTCTTTTTCTCTCTTTGTGGAATAGTGGTTGTTTTGTAGAAGCACTCTTGTGTCTTGAGTGAATGGATTAGTCTTAGAGTAATGATGTGAAGTCACTGAAAGCAACTGATTTTGGTCTAGACTAAGGATGGATCTTCTTGGGTCATTTTAAACATAAATTTCATAAGGGACTTCTTATGACCTCAATTCGGAACTCCATTCCATCTTCTCTATCATTCATCCATGCATCCATAACTCACCTCATTGCCATGTTCTATGCTAGGCTCTATGTCTTGGTCTGATGTGTTGGGATTCTTAAGTAGATTCTTTTAGATTCTTTTAGGTTGATCATGATCATTAAATTGACTATGGGGCCTATGGATTCCTTAGTTGATATTATGCAAAGGCAAAAGGGGCATGTGCTGCTATGGGACGTGCCCACTTGAATAGCTCTTGGCTTGATTAGTTAAGGTTCCTTACCTTTAACATTGCTACAATCATACCTTTCGTGTATTCCATTGCATATATTGCGTAGTGCTCCATAATCTTTCATTTCATTCATCCACTAAATCAAATTTTCTCCATTTTCCAAATTTATGCGCTTCAACACCTTCTTCTCATGTTTTCATACTATTCTTGGTCTTTTGAGCTTCCATTTGACCCCAATTTCATCCAAAAATTTCTTGTATTTTAAAAGTTTGACCAAAGTCAATGGTGGTCAACGGTTGCATCATTAAGGCCCTATTGATGGATCCCCCCTCATCGATGAGGCTTGGTTGACTAGGCCTCATCAACATAGTGTAAAAACCCTATATGTAATACTGAATACTTTGGAATTTTTTTCCATTTGATCATAACACAGGGAGTTTTTTGAAATTTTTCAAAGCTCAAAACCTTCTAGAGCTCATAACTTTCCAACTGTTTGTCCAAATCATTCCGTTTTTTGATCTTGTACTTATCAAAGGTAAGATCTTTATCATGGTAGCCACAAACCTTAAGGTTTCTAATGAAAAAAAATTGATGATATTTTTTTGAAAATTTTCCTAACTCCCCCAAGGGTTAATAACCTTAACCATATATAAACATCAACTTTTTCATAAGTTAACCCTTCCAAAAATCTTTAGGATGATTTATTAATGATAATACATAAATAAATGGAAATTGGATTAATTAAATTAGCCGTAATCACAATTTAGCCAAAGTGTAACAATCCTTAAGAGATAAGGTACCTCAATTATTTTAAAGTTACACAATGATTGCTAATCCATGGTCTTATTGTGATTATAGATGGCACCAAAAAAAAATTTCCTTAGGAAGAAGAACCCTTGTAGCCATAGGAGAAGTGGGCTAGAGCTAGAAGGGGCCAACAAGAATAAGGTTAAGAACCTTCAAAGGCAACCCATGCAATAGGACCTCTTCGTGAGGAGCTTGAAGTAGAATTTGTCCAATAGATTTTAGAAGAAGTGTCAACTGAATAATCATAATGAGGAGAAGTGCCTAGACTTGTGCCAAGGCTTGAGGTCACTTTGACTCAAGCCTACCTTGATATCATCAAGTTCCAAGAGATTCAACAATCTATTCTTCAAGAGATCAACTTTGGGCCATTTTTGGAGAAAGCTCCATAGGATGTCAAGAGTCAATTGTGAACCTCTCCCATGTGGCTAATCATCATGACTAGTGGGGAGTGGTATATGGGAGAAACATACCTCTTCTAGAACAATCGAATATTGGGATCCATGGTTAAGATCAAGGACATTTAAGTGTCCTACTTGGTAGAAGCTATTGCACAAGCATTTGGGTTGCTTGACATTAGAGCACAGCTGGCAGAATTATCCATGCAAGGTGATCATGAGGAAAAAAATGGGTGGACCCAGCGATGCTACGGGGTGGATAATAAGGAGTATGGTGTGCTCACACCAGTGGAGCAAATTTGCTTCAAGATTGCGACCTATCACCTTAATCCAACAGTGAGGCCAAGCAAGGTAACTGCCTTCTCCGCTTGAGCATGCAGCGCTCTAAGCAAGACGTTCTCTATAAACCTTCCATAACTGCTATACTTGGAAATTGAGAAGTGTTTCAAAGAAAATGAACATTGAGGAAGACCCTGCCCTTTCCATGCCTCATCTAAAAACTTTGCAAGAGGGTAGGAATTATTTGCTACTCTAATGATACACTCAAGCATACTCCTTTGGCTTCATGGTCTAAGATCATGAAAGAGAAGATGCTAGCGATGACTCTATTAGAGGATTAGCCACCACCACCACCCACTTAGGAAACAACACTCGAGGCTTGTGTAGCCATTGAGTGTCTACACAAAATCTGAGAACATCTCTTAAGTAAACAAGAGCAATATGCAAGAACGAGTGAGGTAGATCCATCTATGTATCAGCTAGCAATGAGTCACCTTAATGAGGTGGCTTGAATAGTTAGCTAGATAGAGAGGGGTGGTCCAATCTTCTCTGCCTAAAGAATGTAGCTACATATGAGGTTAGATCCCAATGCTCGGGAGGTGATGGTGTCACTATCACAACACCATCTGTTCCTAGAAATCTCTGGGAATGTTGCCACTTTCTCGATGTGAATGGAGGAAGGTGAAGGGGTAGTTGTCTTGGTGATGTAGCACCAAGGGTAGAAAATAGCAACTAAAGTGGTGGCTGATCGTGTCATAGAAACGTTGAATGCACCCATAGCATCTGTACTAGACGTATCTACACTTCAAGATGTGTAGAAGTCCATGGGCATGGTTAGTGAAAAATTAAATGTAGCTCAACATGAAAAATGACTAGAATGACTGGTAGGAATTGGGCAACCAACTTCGAAAATATTTGATTTTTCAAAAAACATCACTACAACCTAGTCATAGCTACTGAATGTAAGAGGTAGATGTATTATTTTGGAGGGGCAACTTCATGCTCAACTTGCGGATCCTGCGATCCTCAGCCCAACAATAACAAGAGATGAAATACTTTCAAATAACTTTAAGAAAGATTTTAGAAGGCTGAGAAGGAGGTAGTAATGGCCATTTTAAACAATTCATAGCTGAAGCTAAAACATACTCAATCTAGAAGGACTTAAACCAGATGTGCTAGGAGAATGAAACATTGACTGCATAGAATTATCGCCTACAAAATGATGATTCTTAGAAGGATCAAATGTAAGAATTTATTCATCAACCGCAGGAGTAGCTTGCTAAGGTAAACAATAAACTAAGAAAATTGGCTGCCGAAATTACAATCTATCAATGGAGAATGTACGTACCTTGTGTAAGAAGTCTACCATCAAGATTGCCACTTGGAATAATGAAGCCATCAAATTTAAGAAAGTAAAAAATCACTATAGAGACTAGGTTGGCTTATAGAAAGAAGTTAATAAGAAACACATCTAGATGAAAAAGGCCAAAATGAATGAAGCCCTCTACTAATAAGGAAGAGAAGTGTGGCAACCCATCTGTGACATCTGAAAACGTCAATGGTTGGAACACTAAGAGCTTGATGGGTGTACAACCTAACCCTAAATCCATGCGAGGGCTATGCTAGAAATAGAAACGAGATACCTTGAATGATCTGGTTAATCAGACAGGGACTTACATGGTGTTAAAATGACCATTTGTAAGAGTGGTTTGTAGAGCATTACATGAGAACACTAGGACAACAAACAAGAGCATAGCGGAGGGTCTAAGCCTAAAAATAGTGACATGAGCATGCAAATATGTATTGAAAAATGGATAAATGCATAGGTTATGCTTAATATTAGAGAAAAATGCTTAAAAAAATGAAGCAAGGCTTGAGAACAAAGAAATGCACCGCCCCAAAACTGGGGAGTGTAACTTTTACTAAACAGGAGGTGAGAATGATAAATAGTGTTAGGCAGGCATAGTAGCAGAGTAGCAGTGTAGTCATAGCCTCTAGGACATCTAAGATGTGGAGCTAGCGGCTACAAGGGAGGCTAAACTTTTTGGGTTGGCTATTACCACGTTCTATGAGTGCAATGATGGATTGTGTTCTATGAGGTGCCAAAGTATGAAGCTCGATTGCTCAAATGCGAGAGTGTTGAGGATGCTCAGACAACTAAGATGGTCAATGCTCTTTTAATTTGCCCAATCCTAAAGTGCTAGACGTCAAGGTATTTATAGGCCTAGGTTTAGCATGAAATGTGGATTGGACTCCATGTGGTATGGGTGCCATGTGACATGAGCATAGATGGGGTTACGCTGACATGTTATGCTCTTATGAGAGTAACAAAGTGTCACACTCTGAAGAACAGTGATAGGTTCCTAGAGACTACGGAACTATGACCACATTGCCTATACTGTGTGCTAGAGTTTGAGAGACTGCAATGTACCTGCAAATAGTGTGAAAACAATGCAGCTTGGAGACTATGCTTTGGGACTACATCTTCTTTCTCTATCGAATAGGATCAAGTGTAGGGACAATTTTGGGGATCAATGGGGGGGTGCAAAAGAGATGCAATCGACTAATCTTGGTTGTCAAAGGGACGTTGGATTTGGGACGAAGATCGATGTTGAGTTTTGGAAGCTTTTGGAGGCTATCGGAGGCTTTTTTCTAGTGTCAAGATGGCTAGACTCTATAGCGTAACATAATACTTAGCGAAAATTTGCAAAATTTTGATTTTCCACACTGGTTACATTGCCTACGCTATAGAGCATAGCAAGGATAATTAGCCAAAATTTGATGAAATCTACAGTCTTCCTTCATGGCATGCTAGCTACGCTTTGGAGTGTAGCAAGATAAGTAGCCTTGGAAGTTAGAAAATATGCCAAATGTGTCTTCCATGTCAAGCTAGCTTGACAAACCCTTGTCCAACACTTAGACAAAACTGGGTTCTAGAACTTGTGTCACGATGGCTACGCTATGGAGCATAGCAACCTAAAAGATAGAAAATTTGTCAAACTTTTTTTGCCATCTTGAGTACTTTTGACAAACTCTAGCTTGGTACTTGGGTGAATTGGCAACTAAGACATGTGTCAAGCTAGATATGTTGGGGAGTATAGTAAGTGTGACAGCCTGGGAGATAGAAAATTTGTTGAACTATTTTGTTCATCCCAAGCAACCATTGACCACTTTTGGCTTGACACTTGGGCAAATTGGCCATGGAAGTGTGTGCTACGCTAGGTATGCTAGCAGCGTAGTAGGTAGACTAAGAGCATAGTAGGATACTAAGAAAAATTTTCATGAAATTGCTGCTGAAACTTAGAAAAATCTTGCAAAATAAGACTCAAGGTGTGCTACATTGGCTACACTGTAGAGTGTAGCACCCACACTTAGAAAAAATTTTCCAAGTTTCAACACTTAGACAAATTTGCTATTAAACTACAGGAACCTGAAATTGGTGGTGTTTCATTGGCCCTTCTTTGTTGAAATTTGGAAGATTGAACTAAGAGACATCGACAAAGAATACAAAATAGCATAGTGAACACAACACCAACACTGCTTGTTAATGATTGATTAGGTAATGCTTCACTATGCTTGAGAGTGCTTAGGGGGATACTGTATGATAGGGAATAGGTGAAGGAGATGGGTTAAAGGACAATGGATGGAGAGGATGTTCATTATAGAGTAGCTGTAGGATGCAGCATCACGATGGCTTATTGCCAAAGCATGATTCCTTTTCGGAGTGCTTGTGAGGGACTTAGCATGTGGAGGTGGCCTACCCTTAAGATTTTGACCTCTTGTCAGAGTGCTTGTAAGATGGTTCATTCGGGGCTAGACCAATTGCGAAATGGCAACTTTGCTACTTTACTTGGGCACTTGTTTTGTCCCATTTTTCTTTTACTTTTGGTCTTATTTTTCTTTTGTATTTCTCTTTTTTGTTTCTTTTTACTTTTGCTTTTGCTTTTTCTTTTTCTTTTTTGTTTTTTTTGTCTTGCTGAGTGGACTACATGCCACTCAATAGAGTTTTCTTAGAGGCAATCACGTCACATATGTAGGATAGGTGTTTTCTCCTTTTGATGAGTTGTGTCACATCTTTTTAGGGCTTTGACCAATCCACAAAGGCTCCCCATGGGACGAGTTGTGTTATGTTTGTTATTTGTTATGTAGTTGACGGTGGAAAAGGTTCCACGTGCATCAGGGAAGCTTGTAGAGAGTGTGGGAGAATGCAAGATTAAGAGGTAGAGGTGAATTGGCTAGAGAGGCAGTAGGGATGTGCACTCCTAAGCAGCTTAACAAGTCAAAGTGAGCACATCGAAGTAGTGTGGTGACTTGTGACCACGATGAAATGCACTTGTTGAACGGTGCCACTAAGGCTTCATCCTACAAACGCAACACAGAGAAAACAAGGAAACTAACCATCACGTGAGACAAAGATGAAGTCCTATTTTCAAGGGCATTGCAAAAGTTGTGAATCTTGTGTCAGTTATAGGTGCATGCAATGTCCAAAAAAGGAAGGCTAGTGTAGGCATCGATGATAATAGACTTCAAAAGCTTCGACAGTTGCACCAAAAGTGAGCATCCAAGTGGCTAAAGGTGTTTGTGATGTAGGTGCTTAGGAGTTCTCACCAAAGATAGGAGCTAGAAAACCTAATAGCATGGTGGGAAGCCACATTACTAGATGCTTTTCTAGAGCTTGAACAATGATGAGGACCAGAGGATGATAGTGTTGTGGCTAGGCCATAGTATCTTTAGTTCTCTGGTGAGTAATGTTGATGGTGAGAGCTTTGACCAGGATGATTGGCGATAGTGGTAGTAGCTCTGGAAGGTCAGCAAGATGCCAAAAGGCATCTCTAGAATATTAGCAAGATGCCAAGGATAGTGACGCTACAAATGTCCTAGAGGGATTTTTCCTTGATGATGTGAACTTCATTCTGGAACTACAATGTCCCACCCCATCTTGCCCAAGAAATGTGGGTAGGAAAAAAAAGGTTGGAAGTATTCACACTTGCTTGTTCACAAAACTATGTGTGTTGAACTATGGATGTTGAATTGCGAACCTAGTTTTAGGTCTCGATAGAACACATGTTGTGCTAGTTTAAGATCCTAGCAAATTGTTGTGCTAGTTTAACATCGTAGCAGATGGTGGATGGCTAGTTTAAGGTCATAGTAGACCATGCTATGGGTGCCAATTTAACATCATGGCCAAGGGACATTCTATGCTAGTTTAATATCATAGCAGACATTTTGTACCATTTTAACATCATAACATACATCTGTGCTAATTTAACGTCATAGCAGATGTTCGCTTACCTTGCTTTATTGTTGGCATGGCACTATGTACTAGGTATAGTATGGCTTCAAGTACGAGTGGTTAATTAGATTGGAAAACTCATTGTTGTCTAGATCAACAAGCTTGAATGCTCCATTGTCATAAGCCTTTATGATCAAGAAAGGACCTTCCTAGTTACTTGAGAATTTGTCCATAGGCTTGCAAACGATCTTGAGAACTAGGTCCTCCTTCTTGATCTGGCATTGATGTTGATTGTGATGATGCTTCTACCATTTCTTTTCTTGGTACCACTCAATGTGATCAAGTGTTTGCATGTGCTCCTCCTCTATATAGTTAAGGTTAATGGTTCTCAACTCATTGTTCTAAACCTCATCAATGAAGCTTGAGAGGATCATATGGAGCGATGGGAACTATAGTTCAAGAGGCAACATTACTTCAAATCCATGCACAAGACTATATGACATCTTACTTGTTGCTATTCTACATGTTGTACGGTAAGCCCATAATGTATAGACTAGTTGTTCATGCCATCACCACTTGCTGTTGCTAAGCATCCTCTTTAGAAGGTTGACGATGACTTTGTTCGCAGCCTCCACTTGACCATTCGCCTATGGGTAGTATAGTAAGGAAAAGGAATGTTTAATGCCAAGGTTTTTGCAGAATGCTTTAGTTTCAGCATTGCTAAGTTGTGGCCCATTGTCTGTGACTATAGTCATGGGTAGACCAAATCGGGTCACTATGTTATCTAGGATGAATTTGCAAACTTGCTGTGATGTTGTCTTCCTAAGGGGAATGACTTCAACTCACTTTGTAAAATATTCAATTGTAGTAATGATGAAGCTATGTCCTACAGAATACTTAAGTGTTATAGGCCTTATGATATCCAACCCCCAACGTTGGGACAACCACATGATCTATGTATTATACAATTCAGTGGATGGCACATGCATTAGGTTACCATGTCACTGATACACATCACATGTCGTAACCTTGGAAATGAAAGCGCACTCCATGTAAGGCCAATAATAGCCTAGATGTTTGATCTTTGCTACCATTACCTTTGGGGCTATGTGGTCTTTGCATAGTCCCTCATGAACTTGATCAATGATCCTTTGCACTTCACTACCACTAACATAGGTTAATAGTATTCCATGATAGGATCTGCAACACAAGGTGCTATCACCTACAAGGACATACTACCGTGATTGCCTTTGTACTGCATCTTTTTGGGCAGAGGTTAGATTTTGCAGAGGCTCTCCTTATTGGAGGTATATCTTAATATTGTCATACAACTCTTGGGCGTGAGTCATGCTTGTTACATCTATGGATGCAATGCTTGTTATTTGAGTTCAGAAAACATGTTCAGTGCATGCTTAAAATTAAAGTAGCTAATGCATTAGCTATGACATTTTCATTATGAGGAATATGTTGGACATCTATAGTTGCAAATTGTTTGAGTAAGTGTTTCGCCAAATCATAGTAAGGTTGTAGATGTTATGCCTTACAAGTGTAAACCTCTGTAATTTGATTGAAGACTAGCTATGAATTACCTCAGATTGTTATGTTTTGGATTCCTAACTCTTGGGCTACTAAGACACCTCTAAGGAGATCTTCATACTCTATCTCATTGTTTGTGCAAGGAAATGCAAAATGATATGTGAAGGATCGAATCTCCCTGGAGGGGAAAGTGATAACAACAACAGCACTACCACATTGTGTGGTTAAAGTGCCATCAAAGTGTAAAAATGCCTCAAATTGTGCAGGCACTTGACTTATGCTATTAACATGCTCATCTGGAAATTCTAGATCTATTGTTACTTGATTGTCTATGGGTGAAGTTGTGAGTTGTGTGGCTATTGCCTTACCTTTTGTGGATGCTTGTGCTATGTAGTGCAGGTCAAAATCTACAGTTATTACCTTCCATCATGCAATTCAACTACTTTCATACATGTTTATAGTAATTTCTTAGAGTATGTTGGTTTTGCAGATGATGTTAACTTAATTATCAAAAAGATAGTGTCTCCATTTATTGAGTGCAAAGACTAAGGTGAGATAGTTCTTCTCTACATTGTTGTATTTGGCCTCATGGGCCACTAGTGCATGCCTTAAGTAGTAAACAGGGATCTTCGAGTCATCGTCTCACTTTTGGCAAAGTAGAGAAGCAATGGATGTGTTTGAGGTTGCAAGGTAGATGTAGAATAGCTTATCTCCTTGCAGAGGGTAAGCTGTTGGAAGTTAAGCTAGCTCCTTTTTGAGGTTGTCAAATGCCTCTTGGCATTGAGCTATCCACTCAAAGTGGATCCCCTTTTTGAGAAAATTTTGCATTGGTTGCAACTTGTGAGTCAACTTTGCAATAAACCTATGTATGAATTGTAATTTGCCTTATAACCCATGTAGCTCCTTAAGGTTCATAGGTGGTGCTAATTTGGTGATGGCCTTAACCCTATTGGGGTCTATGCGTATACTTGCTTCTGATACTACAAAGCCTAGCATGCAACCGATTTTGACACCAAAGACACACTTTTTGGGATTTGGCCTAAGGTAATGTCTAAGGAAACATTTGAGGATGCAATTCAAGTCATCTATGTGGTCATGAGCTAACTTGGACTTAATTGCTATATCATCAATGTAGTTATTAATTAAGTCTAGTAGATAGTTGTTAAAGATATGCATCGTTGCACATTGGTAGGTTGCTCCTGAGTTCTATAGTTCAAAGGGCATCATTGTATAGCAAAATGTACCACAAGGGGTCATGAAGGTGGTGTTGAGTTGGTGCTCTGGGTTGATCCAAGTCTGATTGTACCTTGAGAGCCTATCCATAAAGGACAACAAGGCATGACCAATTGTAGTATCGATGAGTTGGTCAATACTAGGTAATGAGAAATCATCTTTGATGGTCACCTTGTTTAGGTCCCTAAAGTCTATGCAAATGTGTATACTTCCATTTTTTTAGGGACAACTATGATGTTTGAAACCCAGTCGGTGTAGTCAATTGCCTGGATGAAACTAACTTTGCAAAGCTTAGTGATTTCATCGCGAATGACCAACGCCACCTTAAGCTTGACTTTGTGAGCTTTTTATTTAACTAGTTTTATGTGAGGATCAAGGATAATGTTATGTTGTATTATGTGAGGGTCCAAGCCCGGCATGTCCTCGTAGGACCATGCAAATGCCTTGACATTATCATTGAGAACTTTAGAGATGCTTTGTTTGATTTGAGGCTCTAACAAGGAACTAAGTTTCAATGTCTTCGCCTCACCTTTACATGTTACTACAGAGACTTCTATGAGAGGATCCTTAGTTACGTCACCTGCTTCTAAGTCTAGAGCTCTAACTAGATGGTCTGGCCAATCTAGAGATGTCTTTAGGGATGCTACGTTTGTGTCATAAGTGGATGGCTTGAAGTCTAGGAGCTCAATGTTTATACACCTCATGGAACCATCGTGAGGTCTAGTCAAGAATAAGGGTGAATGAAGACTCTTGTATGCATTCATTCTGCAATTCTACCAAACGATCCTGCAAAACAACTAGAAAAATGTCAATCAGCACCTACCTTAATAAAGAAAAATGCATAAAATAAGGAAGACAATGTTATGAAAATTTGCCTAACTATGCAGTATGTAAAGTAATTTTGGGGCCTCAATTGGCCATAAAATTGCTAGTTTAAGGTTGTAGCAGACCATAGTTTATGTGAGAGACATGGGTTTAAGCAAGGCTTGGAAGGTTTTAAATGTGGGGCAAAGCTGGATGTTTATTGGGCAATTGAAAAAAATGTAAAAATTTTCTAAGTACAAGGACATTGAAAAAGTTGAACAATTTTCTAACTCTAGGTGCTACACTCATCCCACATTACATACAAGACATGGGACAATCCCACATTACACGTGGGACATGAAATGCCCTAAGAGGGTGACATGTTTTTCAACTCAAAAGGGTATAAATAGGGGTTTCACCATAGTAAACCTATCATTTTCAATGTTAAAGAAAATAGTCACTGAGTGTAGCATAGTTAGGGCGAAGGAAGACAAAGCATAGCAATGACAAAGGGGAAGCTAGAGCATAATAAAGAGAAAAGAAGAAGACAAGAACATAGCAACCAATTATGATGCATTGAAGTGAATGTAAGCACCTCAGCCTCACCAACATAGATGAAGGAGAGTGCACATTGAGGCACCTTCCTAAGATGCACATAGAGGACTGTAGGGAGACATCACTCGCCAGGTAAGGTGCTACACTCTCCCTTGGTGGTTTCTATTTTCTTTCTTTTTATGTACTTTGAGGTTTTTGGGGTTTTGAGGGTGGCTTGCTATGAGTAGGGACTACCACCATTTCCATGGTTGTCATGAGTCACTATCAGGGAAGGGAGTATGCATGATGCATTTTTTTCTTTTTGGCTTTTTGAGCTTTTGGATTAAGGGTTTAGTATCCCACACACGGTGTAGAACAAGGGTATTCTTGTTGTCTCGCACATGGTATAGGATAGTTATTTCTTAGTGCCTTGCACATGGCATGGAGCATGATTTTTTGTGCATGGCATGGAATATAGGGGTTTTCTTATTGTCTTGCACATTGTACAGAACAAGCATTTCTTAGCATCTTGCGTGCCGAATAGAGCATGAATGTTTTCGAGCATCTCGCATGTAGTGTAGAACAAGGGTTTTCTTAGCATTCTATGCATAGTGTGGGATAGGGGTTTTCCTTGGCATCCTATGCATGATGTGGGACACAATTTTTTGGCATCTTGTATGTGATGTAAGATAGTGCCTTTTTGGTATCCCATGCATGATGCTGGATAGGGCTCGACTAGGGCAACTTGGGGCAAAGATAGAGCATGATAGTCTAGGTAGGACAACTATGAGGATCATGACTATCATGCTAGGGAACATCCCTGAGAGCATAACAAAGAGTCAAAAAACTTTTGGTTTCCTAGCATTACGTTTTACAGGTAATGGAGTTAATGGGTTACGCTCTATAGTGAGTGTACCTTATAATTTTTGAAATTGCTGACAAATCTTTGTAGTTACACTTTGTAAGAAGTGTAACTAGCACTTAGAAAAAATTTAGCGATTTTTACGCTCTATGGGGAGTGTATCCAACACTTAGAAAATATTTTGTGGTTGGGGAGGTTACGCTCTATGGGGAGCATAACTGATAGTTAGAAATTTTTTTTAATACTTTCAAAATTGTAATGCTTGTAAATATGTAACGTAAATATTAGTGTTGTGCCTTGGTGGGGATTGGGCATGTCAGATAGATATGCCAACATCCCTTTCCTGTGGGGCTAAGTGTAAAGTTAAGCATGTTGAGTGTAATTTTTTATGCATTTTTTTATTCAATGCTAACATCTTTCTTTTGCTACTATTGTGGTATCGTAAGGTGTTGTTGAAACCTATCCTCATTATAGTTGAATTGGTGAGAATTTTGTGCTACATGAGTGAGCCTGTGCCAAATATGCTTGCATCAAACACATGTGTGGGCCACCAGGCGGTATGGTTTAGGTCAGGAGTGCAAGAATTTTTGGAATTTTTGCTCCACCACTTTAGTGTGATGATTTGGTTACACTTGTCGATCGAAGCAATGGGTGTCATAATGGAGACACTAATGCTTGAGGCAAATCAAGGCATTCTAAAGTTCATATCTGATGGGCCTACTAGTAATGAGGGAGTAGGGAGCTTAGACCAAGGCAAAAAGGACCTTAGGCTTTTGTTCAAGATCTAGGGAATGCCTGAATTTTAGTGCTACAATAAGAATAACACTATGTTCATTGCCCAATGCCTACACACTCTTTTTTAGAATCCACCTAGGATAGTGTATTGCACTGGAGGGTGAGTTACCTTTCAACTTCTTCTATTGCTTATTATACTATGAGTTAAGATGCTAACTGCTTATGTCTATTGCTAGGTTTTCCATTGATGTAGATGGCCTCCATGATGAAGAGGGGACGTTAAACTTGACCCAAACTATCCTATAGGAATTCTCATCTTTTGAGAATCTTTGTGTAGCAATGATTGGGAAAATTAGGATAGACTTAGCAGAATTCGCTCATAGATATTCCAAATCATACAAGAGGTGTTGAGCTTTCAACTAGTTGGATGTTGAGTGGGTAACTAGTATACCGAGTGTGAAGGAAGTTTCAGTCCCACTACTATCATCCCACATACCATTCGTGCCACATAAGTCATATGTCACTTATTTTTTTGCACTTTTGCTTTTCTTTTTATCATGTTGTTGATTTTACCTTTGCTTATTGTAATTGTGGCTAAGTCAAGAGAGGTCATGGTGGTTACTATAGGTCGCACTGAGGCCACTCTCCTCTTTAAATACGGTGAGGTTGAGAGTTCACAACGTTGGTTATGTTATGAGGCCTCAACAGAAGTAGCAAGGAATCCTTAGCGGATTGGGCTCATGGACCTTTTCTTGGCCATTAACCCAAGCATCCTAGTGGTTGAAATGATTGCCCTAATTGACTCCTTCACTAAGAGTGTTGATCGCTTTAGCACATAAGTCCGTAATGTGCGAGTGATCTTTGAAATCATAGACGAATCCTTTACGAACCTCTTCAACATCCCCTCTAAGGATCTACTAGTTGTAGAAAAGATTGATAAAGACCTAGACCATAGAGGGGATTTTGAGATATGGTTGTGCACTCCCAAGGATTGTAAAGGTATACTAATGAAGGAGGTGAAAGTACTTGTGATCCACCACCTCTACCTAGTCTTCTGAGCTCGTGCATTCCCAAAGTTTCTTTCCCAGGGAAAGATTCTTGGAGTTGAGCAAGCCTGGATCATTAGGAATGTAATCAAGGAGGGGACATGGTACAACTAGGAAAATTACCTTGTTAGCAGCCTACATGCTAAAATTGTTAGGTTGCATCACAACCTCCAAGCATGATTGCACGTGCACTTCACATTCTTTGTAGCATGCCTACGAACATTTGCAAAAATTTTGGTGGTTCATGAAAATGGGTGGTGGATGGTGCAAGACCACACTTAGATCTCTAGGCCATGGATCTACCACCTATTCCACACCATGTAGTCATAGGACCCTCCAAAGGTGATTGGCGAGTTATTTTTGATAATGACTAAAGGTAATGTAGGGAAATCCTACCACACACATGATAGTGTTGAGGAGGCCCCACCAACCAATGTTGGAAATGCAGCAAAAAGAGCACAACTCATTGCTAAGATAGTGAGATCATCAAAAATAAATATTAAGAAGTCATGCCTTGCGAAGGAACCCACACATGAAGTGGAGGGTGGCAAAAAGCTACAATTTATGCTCCACGATGTGCCCTTAGAAATTGCAAGTAAGTATGAATTATTTGATACTACTGTAATGTGTCATGCTATCTTATACTCATTATTGGCCTATCTAAATCTAACTTGTATGGTGTCAGGCAAGAGGACCCTTGTAGCAGTAGTAGAGCCCATGGAGGATGATGTCTCTCAACTTGAGGGACAACTAGTAGATCAAGAGGAACATGAAGCTGCCAAGGTACTAAGGCAACTCGAAGAAGAAGGGTTGTAGCTTGAAGAGGATGAGTTTGAGCATTTCTTTGACGACGTGTAGATGGGTGATCCCCCTAATCTCACACATGAGGGCTTATTGGATAGGAGCTTTGCACCACCATCTTTGTTGTTATTTTTTTTGTTTTTGGCTATTGGTTGCTTGATGATCACAAAGTGTGTTATGTTGTAGCAGTCGGTGTTTGTGCTAAATGTCCAATGTCCACATCTACTTTTCGTATGCAACCATGGATGGAGGCTCCGAATAAGTTTGGTAGATGATATGATAGAATGCATAAAACAAACCAACCCTAAGATTGGTATGTCTATTTTATTATTATTTTATTTATTTTCTACTAATTTTCTTATTTGTTTTGAAATTAACATTATTTTTCTTGTTATGAAATGACAAGCTTGCAACTTAAATGGGACTTTAATAGAGTAGTCCAGGTTGACGCTATGCCCAGTTTCTCCTTGAAGTGCAGTAAGTGCCTCGTCGTGTGTATTATGAGGTAAGAAAATGTATGTTGTACTCCGTAAGAGCATTGTGGGAGTGTAGATGTGTTAATGAGCACCTATGGAAATAAGTGCAGGAGCTTCAAGAAAATGGGGCAAACTAGGAGGCAAAAATGGAGGACCTACAATCCCGCTATGACTTCTTGGTGGCTCATGACAAGCTAGAAGAAAGTTGGTGCATAGCCAAAATTAATTATGCTAATTATTGGTTGGCTATATAGGGCAAGAATGAGGCCACCTGCGGGGTGATTGAGTAACAGTTGCAGATGGACCTCTTAGTAAGGAAAAATTAGGATGGTAAGGATTATAGCATGAAAGTGCACTAGTGGGGCCAAAATTAAAAGAATCACAAGAACCACTACAAGCAAGAGCATGAAGTGTACTGAAAAAGATACAAAGATAAGTCTATGAATCATCGATGTTAAGAGATATTTCTTGATGCAATCAATGTAACATAGGCTTACAAGCTATTCACAAGTAATGTAGTGGTCAGTGAAACCCTAGAAAGATAAATCATGCTACCTTCTGAAGAGGTCACCTCTGCAAGATTTTCATTGGGGCTACCCTCATGGATGGCCATAGAAAATGGAAAAACCCTCACGAGCATCGACCTTGGCAAGGAAGACTGGACACAGTTATCAGAGGATGAAATCCTCTGATGCGTAGAGGCTAGCCTCAATAGGATGCCTTCAAACATGGATGTGGGTCCTTCTTAGGTTGGTTTGCTTTGCATTTTTTATTTACTTTATTATAATTTTGTCTATCACCTCATTTGTTGGCTAATTTATTATTGTATTTTTATTTGATGCAAGTTCTAGGTCATGGCGCGAGACCCAGTGGAGAAATGGATAGAGAGGAAGGGGAAAAGCCCTAGCTCCCATTGCCCATTATAGGCTAGAATGTTTAAAGTGTAGCCCTATTATTGGGTATTTTTGCATTTTTGAAGATTTTTTGTTTTGGATATAAACTTGAACTTCAAACATTATTGATAATTCAATGGAGATATGATAATTATTTGCTTCTCATTTTGTTTTATTTTATGTAATGTTGTTGTAATTTTAACTTATGATTTCATTGATGCAATTAGGCCCCTTGTGGGCCCTGTGCTAGTTTAAGGTCATTTCGGGCTATCACTAGTTTAAGGCCATTTCGGGCCATCATGTGAAAGACAGTTGGTTGCTAGTTTTAGGCCTTAGTAGGCTAAGTGATAGTTTAAGGCCTTTCTAGGCCTCTTGTTTTTGGATTTTTTTTTCTTTTTTTGAAAAAGATAAATGAAACTGTACAAACTAAAGAAATGACATAACTAATGTAGGATGTTAACAATAATGTAATCATAACTGTACAGGCAAAGGACAATAGGGCAAGTTAAACATGCAAGTGAACTAAGGGGATGCCCTAGTTGCGTAGGTGGTTTCTAACTCGATGCAGGTTAGGTGACATGTAAGGCCTGAGAGGCATAAGATGGTATTCTCCTAGACCTTCATTTCTCACAAAGAAGGACAATTCTACCTAGAGAACTCCCTTAGGGAGGTCACTTGTCTTGCTTGGTTGTTTGAAATCAGCCAAAAAACATTGACTTTTATTACGCGCAGGTGGTGCATCTTGAAAGAACTCTATCTCTGACCCTCATTTTGTATCTACGTTTTTAATGGTTAGAGGGGCTACATTGTGATCAAAGATCACCACCTCCCCACCCTTGTAGGGCAAGTGGATCTCTTGGTGAATAGGTGAAGAAACAGCCCGTAATAGGCTAGCCAAGACCTCCCTAGAATCAGGTTGAAACTAGACATTTCTTCAACCATGATGAATTTAACATTAGTGGGGAATTTCTCCCTTACCAAAAAATCTATTGTGACTATCCATTTGACGACCACACATGCTTAGTTGAAGGATTTTAAGCTTGTTGTTGTTTTCAACTTGAGCTGGTCAACTAGGCCAAGCTTGTCAACGACGAGGAATCAAATGACATTGGTTGCTAGCCCATCATTAATGTGCACCTTACAAATTTTGTATTGGTCTATACAAATTGTTATAAACATGGGTGTAATGGTTACTTAATCCTTTTCAGGACCGACTTTGACTACCTCATCACAAAATGTTAACGGTGTTGACATTGACTCTTTAGTTGCAGGTGGAAGCATTATGGCATGAATGGCCTTTTTGTTTGCTGGAATATCTTTCTTAACTGGAATAGACACCAACATGTAGATCAAAGCCTCACAATGAGTAGAAGAGGTCATAACCAAGTCATATAGGCTCAAATTTGTGTTTCTTTGTTTTAGAGCCTGTTTAACTTGCACCAGGGCATCTAAAAAATATTTTCCACTATCTGTCATTTTGGTGGTCTTTACCTCTACCATGCATCCTAAGAGACGAATCTCCTAGGAAGGATATTTAGCTTTTGGTTGTGCAGTGGACTTTCAAGCCTCAGCGCTTGTCTGTTGGCTATTTATGTTTGTGTTGGTAGCCTAAGAAGATGAGGTCATGGGGACAACTAACAAGGGGGTTAGCTTGGGAGGACCTAGCTCCATGCACTTCTTTATCATTTTTTTAGCAAGATGCTCATCACATCTCTTAGGGTATGATTTTTGGTGGGTAGGTTGCGACATAGTTCCTACCATTGGACCCTAGCTGGGTGGAAGATCCACATGTTTTGGCATCCTAATAACAAAAGGTGTTTAGGTTACCATTACTGCAATGTGCTATGGGGCCCTAACCACAAAGGATGTCATGGGTGCCCAAGGTGGCACTTTGATGAAAAAGAGGGACTATGGTCTAATTGATGTTGAGGCCCCAACATCACTAGAGGGCACACAAAACACAAATGATTCATGTGCCAATTCTGCACCATCATGAACGCTAATAGCATTGATAATGTAACCTACATTGCTGGTGTTAAGTGGGTCCTTGTAGAGTTTCATGAATTGGTTTTCTAGTTGTACAAGACTATTTTCATCAAGGACCAGTTTGCCTTGATCAATCATGCATTGAATGTCATCTTTCAATGCTAAGTAGTAGTTCGTGTCATGGCCATGCAACTGATGATAGTTGCAGAATCAGTCCAACCTAAAGTTTTTAGGGACTAGGATCTCATTCAACATAGTTGTAGAAGGGTTTCTGAGGACCTCACAATACCTCTCATGGAATTTCCGTGCATCCTCCAACATTTTTTTGTGTTGAATGTGCCCAACACTAAGCAACTAGTCTAAGAGCTCTAATAGCTTGATGGGAAAGGGGGTGTACTTTGAGCAATTCTTGCACTCAAAGTTTGGCCTTTGTGAAGCTTGCCTCATGACCATCAATGATGCAGGCTAGTTGGTTCCTATGATGATAGAACATGATGCCTTATTATTGTTGGCTAGGGCTTTAGGCACCTTGGCTGTTGGCTTAGTGTTGTTGGATTTGGCTTCATCGGCCACAGTTGGAACGGTTGTTGTCAGCTTCCTTTTTTCTTTGTCCTTTTTTGTATGTGCATTTTTGTAGGCCACATAGGCTGGGTCCTTACTAGCTTTCGCTGTGTCTTGTATGCTCTTCTTTTGAGCAAAAGCATGGCTAAGAGAATGTGGGGCTAAGTAGTACAACTTTGACTTGATAAAGTCATTTACTGCACCCTTAAAGATAGCTAGAAGATGAGTTTCTACTATCGGTTCACAAATTTTGTTGAGGGAAGCACTCCAACATTGTATAAATTTTTGCACTAGCTCCAACGCCCCTTGTTTGATGTTCATTAGCTAATCTAAGGTGGCCTCAGGCTTCAAGTTATACTTGAAGTGAGTTACAAATTA
The DNA here is from genome assembly GCA_015680685.1 of Gnetum montanum. Lineage (NCBI taxonomy): Eukaryota > Viridiplantae > Streptophyta > Gnetopsida > Gnetales > Gnetaceae > Gnetum > Gnetum montanum. The sequence continues at coordinate 494,374 of MNCI01027688.1, forward strand.
GCTTAGCAACTCCTATAAAGTTGAAATGGAGGCTCTAGAGAGCGCATGGTACCAATCAAGAGCTTTATTAGTCAGGAACATGGCAAAGATGCAGATGATTGCATGTGGCCATGCTTGCAAAAGCAAGAACTTAGAATAGAATGTTACCAGGTGGGTGTTGGGGTCTCCTCACCATTGTATTTTTTGAATTGGGGAAGTTGGACCCCAGGAGGAAAAGTTAGTGGGGGAACCACATAACTAATGGGATCATCTTGATAGAAGTCCATCACATGGACTATTTCCAAGTTGGTTGCTTTAAGCTACCTAACCTCCTTTGTGAGATTTTGGATGAGTTTGAATGCTTAGTCCAAACTTAGGGATGCCACAAAGGGTTGCATTGGCTATGCTAGTGGTGGTGTCATCGGAGCAGCCCACAGCCCTGTTGTGGGCTATGCCACCACATGTGATGCTTGTTGAGTCCATTGTTACATATATTGAGGCATACGTGATAGCTGTGTTGTAGGCACAAAGGTCGTAATCCACCATGCAATTGAGGCTTGGGCTATTGTTGGTGGTGCTACTGAGATGGTTGGGGTAAATGGCACATGACCTATGTGCGGCTAAGTTATGGACATTGTGTGCACATATGGCAGTGTTGGCATCATGGATGCTGGTAGGGAATGCTGCATAGACTATGAAGAGATGACAAAGGGGAAAGTGGAAAAAGGTCCTACACTTTGTTTTGCATGTAAGACTTGGTGGCTAGCTACGATAGGTAGGGACTTAGGTTGTGGAAGTGTCACCGTTGCCTCAAAGAAAGTAGAGGATTGTGACTGATGCAGCATAAAAGTGGAGGCAAGCTATTGGACAGAGACATAAAATGAGACACTACTATCTGAACGAGACTCAAACTCCTCTTACCCATCTTGTAGGGGCTCATCATAGTTTGATACCATGTCTTGTTCTTTCGGCCCACTCACCCTAATAAGTTGGTCTAGGATCCACTCAAAGTTATCAGTGAGTGGGATTAGTGTGTCAGGTATGGAAAAAAATCCTTCCCATTTCAATGAAAGATTTCAAAATTACACTTCGCTTCTATTTCTTAGTGGTCTAGTGATAGGGCCACCTAAAGCTTTATACAGACGAAGTTGTACTATTTGTTGTCTAATGCCATGTATTTAGGAAATTGGTTACGTAGTTTGAGAGACTGCCATTTTGGTCGTACAAGACTAAGAGATTGCTTAATGTGTCCCACCTATTGAATGGGATGGGCCACCTCCATGCTCAAGGGAGCGGTTGAGGTGTTAATGGGATTCATGTTGTTGTTTAGAAAAATGTAACAAAAGAAGGTGTTGATAAAAATGTTGAAGTGCAGAAAATGTTAAAAAGAAAATAGCTAAGTATGCAAGCTATGAAAACATGCCAAAAACGATTAACTTTGGAGATGTTATGAAAAAGTGACTATCTCTAGCATTACACTCATTATGCTCAGAGGAATTATTGCTCTTTGAAGGGTTGTTACACTCTCTAGAGCACTCAGAGCTTGACATGATGGACATAGTTGGGCTTTTGTCTTATAGTGTTCCAAGGGAACCAACAATTGAGACCAATCTACACCAACTGAAATGTAGACAACTCTTGTGCTAGCTTATGATCCAACTACTACCATGACAGGTCCACAGGGGTGTTACATCTATGCTAGCTTACCACTAGTGACGAGGGTGTAGAAAGCACATGGGACTACCCTTGAAGATAGAAGGAATTGAAGGTTTAGGCCCTTCTTCTAATGTCAAAAATTATGATGTTCAAAAATGTCAATGGTTGGAACACTACGAGGTCTATGGGCGTACAACCTAACCTTGAATCTGTGCAAGGGCCATGTTGGAAACAAAAACGAGATGCCCTGAATGGTTTGGTTGATCAGGCAAGGACTTACGTGGTGTTAAAATGACTATTTGTAAGAGCGGTTTGTACAATGTTATATGAGGACACTGGGAAAATAAAAAATGGCATAGCAGAGAGTCCCGACTCAAAAACAATGACATGAGTGTGTAGATAAGTATTGAACAATAGAAAAATGTAGGCGTTATGCTTACTATTAGAGGAAATTGCTTAGAAAAGAAATGAAATAGGGCCTAAGAACAAAGCAATGCATTGCCCCAAGGAGCATAACGTTTACTAAATAGGAGGTAAGAATGGTACGTGGTGTCAGTCAGGCATAGTGGCTGCATAGTAGTGTAGTTACAGTCTCTAGGATGTTCAGGATGTGAAGTTAGTAGGTACAAAGGAGGATGAACCTTTTGGGTTGGTTGTTGTCACATTTTACGGGTGCAATGATGGAATACATTTTATGAGGTGCCAAAGTGTGAAGCTTGAATGTTTAGATGTGGGAGTGTCGAGGATGCTTAGACAGCTAAAATGCTCAATGCTCTTTTGATTTGCCCATCCCTAAAGTGTTGGACATCACGGTCTTTGTAGGGATAGGTTTAACATGAAACACATATCAGATGCCACATGGCATGGGTGCCACATGGCATGAGTGTAGATGAGGTTACATTGACATGTTACGTTCTTATGAGATTAGCAAAGTGTCATGCTCTGAAGGATAGCAACGAGTTCCTAGAGACTATGGAATTGTGACCACACTGCTTGGACTACATGTGCCAGAGTTTGAGAGACCACAATGTACCTACAAACAATGTCAAAACAATGCAACTTGGAGACTATGCTATGAGACTATGTCTTCTCTCTCTCTTTTGAGTAGGGTCAAGCATAGGGACAATTTTGGGGATCAATGGGTGATGCAAAAGAGATGCAAACTGTTGATCTTGGTTGCTGGAGGGATGTTGGAGTTGGGACGAAGACCGATGCTGAGTTTTGGAATCTTTTGGAGATTGTCAAAGGCTTTTTTCTTGTGTTAAGCTAGCTATGCTCTAGAGTGTAACACAACACTTAGCAAAAATTTGTAAAATTTTGATTTTCCACACTAGTTACGTTGGCTACGCTGGAGAGCATAATAGAGCATAGCAGGGACACTGAGCCAAATTTTGATGAAATCTTCAGTCTTCCTTCATGGCATGCTAACTATGCTCTGGGGCATAGTAGGATAGGAAACCTTAGAAGTTAGGAAATGTGCCAAATGTGTCTTCCATGTCGAGCTAGCTTGACAGACCCTTGTCCAACACTTAGGAAAAACTGGGCATTGGAACTTGTGTCACACTGGTTATGCTGTGGAGCATAGCAGAGTGTAGCAACTTGAAAGATAAAAAATTTGTTGAACTATTTTTGCCATCCTAAGCACTTTTGACAAACTCTAGCCTAGTACCTGGGCAAACTAGCAACTGAGACATGTGTCAAGCTGGATATGCTAGGGAGCATAGCAAGCATGACAGCTCAGGAGATAGAAAATTTTCCTAACTGTTTCATCCTTCCCAAGCAACCCTTGATCACTTCTGGATTAATACTTGGGCAAATTGGCCATGGAAGTGTGTGCTATGCTGGCTACATTGGTGAGCGCAGCAAGATACTTAGAAAAATTTTCATGAAACTACTGTTGACACTTAGAAAAATCTTGCAAAACAGGACTCAAGGTGTGCTACGTTGGCGATGCTATAGAGCGTAGCACCCACATTTGGAAAATATTTTCCAGGTTTTAACATTTAGACAAATTTGTTGTTGAATTGTAGGAACTTGCAATTGGTGGTGTTTCACCATCATTGATGGGATCAACACCTACAATAAAGTGGAGATCCACTTAAAGGAGTTACAAATTGAGGAAATGACAGAGTATATGAAGTTGGCCAATCTTCGTTATGCAAACCTGACAATGCTAACTACCAAATGGCCTAATCAAAGTTAGAAAAACAAGTGGCTAGCTCATATTTACTATATGAGGCCAAGTTCAAACACCATAAGGACACCATGTAAAAGCTTGAGACTACTAACACTGAACTCAAAGTTCTTAAAGGGTGATTTAGAGATCAACGATCTATTGTTCAGAACCTAGCCAAATGGATGAATGACTACTAAGAGCTGAAGAACATAGTTAGGGTGTTCAACATTAAATGCAAACAGTTCGCTGCCTGGTTCGTCAATGCAAAGGAGCTGTTTTCAAAAATCTTGTGTCCTTGGGATGTGTCCATTTCAACCCACCTTAGGGAAGCTACATGGACAATGCATGATTCCAAAAGTAAGAAGGAGAAAATAAGAACACTGCTAGATGCTTTTCACCTCTCGCTTGAAGTTGTAGTAGCAAGTAGGATAGCCATAGTTACCTCAACCACCACCTGTGTGTGAAGTCAGTAAAGGTCCCTTAGAGCCTCAGGAACAACCATCGCCTGGGACCATTTGATCTTCTCTAATAGCTTTACAACATCAAGGAACATGTTGTCTGATTTTTGAAAAGTTGATTCATGGTGTTCAATTTTTTGTTCAAAACATCACCATTTTTTGTAATGTGTTGATTCATACACTTGGGCACTCCATTTTTGTCAAGTTAGTCACTTTGTTTTGTTTAAGGAAGAGTTAGTCAATAATCCCATACCTTCCCAATTTTGTAAAAGAACTTGAGGATGAGTTTTCATTCTGTCATGAGGGTATGCTAAGTTGCATTCTATCAGCTGCATGGATGAGACCTTATCGATGCAGCCTCATCATCTAGGCCTTGTCAATGAGGCCTAGTTGATGCATCGTATCATGTGTCGACATGGCCTCGTTGATGCATGCCTGTGGTCAGCGATAAATACACACTTGCAGTTGCATTTATGGTAAGTAGAGATTGTAGTTGTAGCGAAGCTCTTGTAGTTTTTCCATTTGAAAGTTAGAATTTTACCTGAGTTCCTACAGTAGGAGTCATTGAGTGTACGGATCTTTATTTGAGCATTTTTGTACTTGAGCACAATAGTGTGTGTAACAATAAAGATGAGCTTTCTGATAAACCTTGTAGCACTTTGGATAGTTTAGCTATTTCAATTATGCATTCAATGGTTTTAATTATTAATTAAATGTTTTCCATTATTTATTAAATATTTTCCAATTATTACATTAATGAAGCAATTAAGCCAAATCGATAACACACATAAGTATGATTGCTTCGAGCGTAACACATATTCACTTAGCAATCCTGGTAATGTTATTGCTTGGTACACCCAGTAGCATAGTGCTTGGTTGCCTAGCAGTGGATATGTGGGTTCAGAACATGTACAGAAAGTGGGATCGGATGCTTATGTTAGGATTAGTTAAATGCTAGTTAATTAGTTAATTTAGTTTAGGAAATCCAATTCCTTTTATCTACATTTTGAGCACCAAACTATAAAATACAAAATGATAAAAATTTAATGCCTCAGTTATACTTAACCATACCAACAAACATCACAAGTGTAATTGGGAAGATAATGATTGACCTTAGGGCTAGAGTCAGTTCCTAAAGGACTAGTGCATCGGAAACGATAAAGTCCGCAAAATTTGACCAAATCATGCATGAATGCTTTGTGATTTGTATGGTTGGGCATAGGGGTACCTTGCTACTCATCACTTTGGTTAATAAATAAATCCCACTTAAGATTATTAAAGTATTCTAGCTCTAAATGTTTATAGTTTTTAACTATGTTAACAATCTTATTACCTCTCTTGAAGGAATAATTAATATTTTTATTTCTAGAGATGATAATATCAATTTAATTAACATTCACCATCATTCTAGAGTATTGGAAAAATGTGTCTAAGATATTAAGCATAAGTTGCAATCCTTCACTGGATTTTGACACCAATGCAACATCATTAGCAAAAAGAAGAAAACAACTAATATGAAAATTCTATACTTAAAATTAAATAATTAGATGGTAGTTCTTTCATCCATGTTTTTAATTCATTAATGAAGATTGCAAAAAGCATAAGGGATAGAGGAAAATGTTGTTTTACACCTATGGTACTATAAAAACTCTCTTGGAAGCTGTGATCGTTAGAGCTAGATGCAATTCTTTTGGTACAATTTTTGGATTGAAAAGATTAAAGTTTAGGAAGTTTTAATACTATGCAACTATTTTCATAGCTTTATTTAAATCATAAAATCCTATACTTTAGAAAAGTTCACAAAATAAATGAATGATCCCCAACATGAGCATTTCCTAATGTCATTATTTTCATCATCATCTTATCCTTGTCTCAATAAAATAGGGTTTTCTACATGAGTTCTCTTTTGTCATTCACTTCTATTAAGAGTTAAATATTTATCTATTTGTAATTTTTTAAGAGTTGAATATTTATCTATCTGCAATTTCTTTATATAATATTCAATCATTTTTTGAATATCCTTTTTTGATCTTCATTTTAGTAGCTTTCCTATAATTATGATGTGACATTTCTTTTGAATAGGCTTAGTATCTAATCTTCTATGGACATGACCAAACCAATCTAAGATCTTATTCTTGTAGCTTATCCAAAATAGGAGTCACTCTAAGCCTTCATCTAGTAACTATATAGTTGAATTTATCTATTCTTGTAACATTCAATATTAATTTAAGCATTTTTATTTTTAGTATACTAATTTATTATTTAATATTTTTATTTGTAGCTCAAATTTGAGCACTATAATATCCTCATTTCTAATTAGAATCACATATCAACTTATAATAAATATTATGTAATTATTGTAATTAAGGTCCTCGTAATAAAAGGACATCTTGTTACAAGAAGTAACTTTTGTTAGGATCCTTTTAATGGTTTAGCTTGAGATATTTAGGATCAATAACGTAGAGGTATCGTATCTCATTAAAGTATTCTTAATTTTTTTTTAAATTTATCTAAAATAATAGTTTATTATAACAACAAGATATGAAAAATAATCTTAACTGAATCCATCTCAAAATATTTGAGAATTGTGTAATTATCCATGTTGCAATAGGAGTCAATATCTTAGATTACATCAATTATCAACATACCAAAATACACTAGTTCTTAGATCAAATTTACCATGGAATTTTAGCAAATAGATCAAAGGATAATAATTCTTATTACAACATAATTAAGATTTTCGTGAAAACTTTCTTAGCATCATGAAAAAATTGCTCCTACTCTTGAAATGCTAGCACCTATCTTAACTACATAAGACAATGTCAAAAAGAGTTACAACTTCTTCATATAGATATTCATAATTCATGTATCCCCTAAGACAAGGTCATGAATAAGATGGAGTTAAGTTGCAATCATAAGGGTCAAAATCACAAGTTTCTTCATAACATATTTAACAACAAACATGATCATTATTATTATTCCACTATTATACTTAAGTCTATATGTCATCATTGTATAATTATTATTTAGATGAATATTTAGAGGTATTGCAGTTAAATATTAAGATCACTGATGAGCCGCGATATCACGTCGACCTCTACGATATTGTGTATGTGATATCGTAGCCCACCGCCAGGTCTATAAATAAGAGGCAGCTTTCCCTTGTTCACTCATCTAGAGTTAGTCCCTTAGCCAAACTATAGCAGTTTTACCATTCTAGAGTTAGAATAATTTCCATGTGCCCGCAGTAGGAGTCTCAAAGTGAATGGATCCTTATTCAAGAAAATTGTACCTGAGCACACATTTGTGTACGGCAATAAAGAAGAACTTTCTGATAAACCTTGCAGCATATGGACTAAGCTAAATAGGATTTAATTATTGTTAAATGTTTAAATGCTTTCCTAGATAATTAACCTCTTTCAACCCTTGACTCTCCTAGTTAAGTGCATTCAGTATGACCATTCGAGCATGTGTGTAATGCTTGGTAACTTAGTAACGAGTAGCGTTTGGTAATCCCAGTAGCGTTGCACTAGTTCAGGGTGTGTGCAACAAGTTGGAATGGATACTAATGCTAGGATACTTAGAACTTAGTTAGTGAATAGTTAATGAAAGTTAGTCATTTAGTTCTCTTCACCCTTTCCTGTTAGTATAGGCGTTAAAAAGATAAAAGTTATAAAAATGACATACCTCAAACTTACTTAACCATACAACCGTGATAATAAAAGTAAGTTTGGGAGGACAATGATTGATTAACCTTAAGTATTCCATTAGGGCGCATAAGCACTTAGTCCTTGGAGTTCGACCGGATCACGCATGAGACACTTGTATTCATATGGTTGAGTGTAGGGGTACCTCGCCACTCATTATTGGCGCCGTTGCCAGGGACTTAGTTGTTTGTGCACTACGTAGAACATAGGAGATCATCCATATCGTTGGGATGCTAGAATGAACCCTTAGGATTGATCAAAAGAAAAAAAATAAGATAATGGTAGAAAAAACACCGAGTAAGACAAAAATTTCTTCTTCTTCGCACAAAAGCACTTCATCGCCTAGGAACAACACAAGAGACAGTCAACGACAAAACACACATAACCAAGAACCACCAATTCCTCAATAGTTACAAGTGGTATATATTCATCACGATGAATATGTACCTAACTTTACCTTTATCCTCCATCAAGATGAGCAACTGCATTGGAGAGACTTGGAGGGTAACATAGTGTTGCCTCCAGACCGAGCAGTCCCCAACATGCTCCTTCATTCCCTTGCACGAATAGGAATGTCACAGTTCTATGTAGAATACATGCATGTGAGCACCAAGCAAGGGACTACCATCCCACAGAAGTGCAATGTCAATGGGACTTGCAATAGGAGAGATACTATACATCGTTGAAGGGCAAAGGCCCCCATAATGCTTCACCTGTCATAAGAGAAATTAAGGGTGGTGAACCTATTTCAATAGGTTCCTCAAAAAATGATGTTCTCCCTCCTAATGATGGTGAGGAGGTGGTGTATCAGAACCTTCACTCCACGATTCACAATCCTAGTTTTGATTCCCACGAACACCAAGTGTTCAATGAGGGAACACGAACATATGATAAGGGCAAGCATTTTGATCATCATCATGATCGAGGCCGAGATCACTGACGAGAAGGTAGGAAACATTGTCATGGTGATGGTTCTCCTTCCTTTTCACCTTCATTGTCACATTCACCCTCTCCTTCAATATTAGGACGCAGTCATAAGGAACCTAACCATGAGGATAAGGGTAAGCAAAGTGAGAAACCTCGATGAGAGAGTCAGGAATGAGGACAAAGGCACTCTAGAGAATTATGGCATGGAAGAAGGGAAAGTAGGAAACCACATAGAAATCACATATGCTATGAAAAAAATGACCACAAAGAACCCCTACTTGCAACCCGAAGCATGTTAGACATTACGGAGGCCATTAGAATTCCTACAAGGCACCAAGAAGATAGTAGGATCAAGAGATTAGACATGAATAATATCCCATGATTTGAAGGGGGAGAAAAAACTGATCCTCAGAACCACTTACAGGCATTTCATGATGCATGTGCCTTGCAGAACATCAAGAACAAGTGGAAAAAATTAAAGTTGTTTCCAAGGACACTAGTAAAAGAAGCAGAAAGCTGGTACCAATCCTTAGAACCTAAATCCATTCGAAGATGGAGTATGATGCTAGAACTATTTAACAATAAGTATCAAACGTACTCCTGGGTGTCCAACTTGCGAAAGAAAATCCAAAGATAGAAGCAGGGAACTCATGAACCCTTGGATGCTTCCATGGGCTGATACTATGCATTGTTACATCATTGCCTGGGGCATGGTTACTCACAATAGGATCAACTACGCCATCTTGTAGATGGACTTAGGCATGAAACTAGGAGAACCCTTCGAACATAAGTGTTGGCACATTTAGCCATTTCATGGAGCAGCAAAGGTGATAAAATATGAGTAAGCCATAGAAGATATTCAAAGCAAAAATATATATGATGGTTGTGCCTTATTGATATCAATGCTTGAAGTTTCATGTAGAAAATTATTAAATAAAGATAGAGTATTTCAAATGATAAGAAAAATTCATCATGCTCCTTTGGAAAACGAAGGGTGAAAAGAGTTAAAAAGCTAAAAGATCCGGATCCCGTTTATGGATGCATCGAGGAAAAATATCAAAGTCCATATGGTAAGGTTTGAATAATGTTTTTACGGCAAGGAAAAAAACGCAAACACAGTTCCAGCCATTGTACGCGATGGGAGGAAAACAGACGAAATTGCTGCAAAGGAATAAAAACAGTCCAGAAACATGCCTTATTTTTTTACAGGAATCGCGTTGCAGGAGAATGCAAGGGTTTTTGCCCGGTAATGGCTTTAATTTTTGCGACAAATCAATTATTCTTTTGGCCCCGAATCAGCGGCATCTCTGCTAGTCGCGTTGTGCCAAAATTTCTTTTGCAGGGACATGGATTCAAAGGAGAAGAAGGACCCACGTGGGTGTTGCCACTTCCAATTCTGAATTCAAATTTGACACAGTCAATTCGCCCATCTCCAACGATGCCAATGTGTTCCGAGACGCGTGAACTGCGTGAAGATTTTTTTGGCCATTGCAGGGCCGTTCTTAACCTACCTTACTGGATGTTGTATTTTCTGATGCTCAGATCTACGATACATTTGCCCTTAACCTTGAAATCAATGGCAGAAAACAAAAAATGATTTGCAGAAACACAAAAACGTAGGAAGCCCTAAGCGAATTTGGGGCAAAATAAAATAGTTCCAGGCAACCGAAACCCTATGTCCAGGGCCATACGTCCAATACACCACTTCTGTTTCCAGATCTTTCTCCTCCAGCAACTGAACCTAGCAACGATGCCGGATGCAATGGCAGAGCCTTCTCCCACGGTGGTGGTTGTTAACGATTCTTGGCGGGGGCGGAATATTTCAGATATGTTCGATGGTAGTTCCAAGCCTGGCGGCTTCACATTCGGGCATTGAAGTTTCAAATTTGATTTTTTTTGCCATTTTCACTCGGGTGCAAGTGCATATAAAATATTTAAGAATAAGATACCAACAACATTTATGCCAAGGTAGATATTATATTATCACCTTGTTTATAAAAGCACTAAGAACTCCATAAGCATTCTTCAAATTTTAGAACAAGTAAAAAGGAAAGATTATTAGAGTTATATTTGTGAACAATTATTGGAAATTATTGGAATTATTTTCAAAGGTAATATTTATGTATCTCCTAACTTCCTAACTTCCTAAGTTAAATACTCCCTAACTTGTTGGGCAAGTCACTTGGAAGAGAAGTTAGGTAAGATATTTTTGCATATGTAACTACCTTTGAAACCTATAAAAAGGCTTCAAGGGAGGAAAAAGAAAGAGGGGAATTTTGGAAAAAAAGAAGGAAGAATCTCAATTGGAATCTCAATTTTTTAGGACTTTTGGGAGGTCTCATACATCACACCTTTGAGAAGACATTGGGATCACACTTGGGCTCTTACTTAGAGACATACTTGAGGTCTTGAGAAGAGCTTTGTAAAGGAATTGTGAACGATTGCTTGCAAGATGGATTGCTAGAGTAAAGATTTCAGACTCTTTTTCATGGTCCTGTGAGTTATGCATTTCATTTTTTGTTTTGTTTAAATTGTTTAGCTAGTGGTTTAGATAGTATCATCCTTGGCAAGTAATTTTGGGATTTTTAGATTGCTCTTATTGTTCTTGTTGCCCGATAGAAATTTCTATTAAAATTTTGCCATAGAAGCGCTTGTGTTTAAAAGCCTTAAGAGCATTTTAGTAGTAAATTTCATTATTGTGCAACGTGTGGGAACTGCTATTGGGATTGTTGTAAGAGAGCCTCTGTTTGTAGTCACGCCGTTGAACAATTCAGTAGTCGAGAGGGTTCAGAAAATCTTTGGTATTTTGATGGGACCAGAATAGCTTCTTTTTATCTTTAAAGTGAATTCTCGTGGTATTTCAATCAGAAATTGTCAAGTCTTTTAAAGGTTCTGTTTGAATGCAATCGTTGACATCTATTATCTAGTCAAAATGGAGTCTCGTACGTGGTAGTTTACGCAGCAATTTTTGGTAGCATAATAGGATTGTCTTGAAGATATTGCTTGTTTGAGCCTTGGAAGTTTGAACAATTCGTAGATATTGAATTTGGGATAGCTTTATTGCGAAGTGTTTACTCGTGTCATTTTACCTTGTTTAAATATTTGAGGTCTACACAAATCTGCTTTCTTTTCTTTTCTGCTTATTTCCATCGAATCTTGCTCTATTTCTAGTTTTCTTGTGGAACTATCTCTTTCTTTGGGGAAAATTAGGAGTAGATTGCGGAGTTGTGCTCAAATTTTTTTGCAAAATTTTATTTGTTACAAGTAGGTATTATAAGGACCGCGTAGACTAGGCAGTTGAACAAAATAGGAAATTTTCAACAACTCATAGTACTTGGCAAAGTTGGCTGAATCTCTTTAAAGTAAGTCATTTGTAGTTTACACGTAACGCAATCGTTACATTTCTCACAACCACACATCGCAATAGCACACATACATACTCACATTAACTACTGAGTTTATTTGGAGGTATCTGGGCCTTGGTGTTGCTAGAGACCAGCAGGCACCTAAATCCTGTTTGAGGACACTCGTTGTTGGTCATGTCCCAAATGGTCACCAACAGTTCTTTTGGCGCTAGAAGGAGGGCTGAAAATTAAGTCTCTAGGTTCATAAGCCTTATAATTTTAGTCCATCAACAATTCTTTGTTACTATAAAGGCTTAAGAAATTAGATACTATTTTTAGTTCATAACCAAGAAGATTGATAGTTTGGAAAGTTTAAAAGTTTCAAAAGATATTCTAGATTCTAAGACTGATTCTTCATCGGAAGAAGAACAAAAGAAATTTTCTGAATTGGGAACAAGTAGTGGAGTGAAAACTAGAAGATCAAGAAGATCACCCATTATATTTGGTTTATCAATTCGTAAGAGAAAATCTAGAAAGTCTAAGAGTTCAACATTTCAAAGGAATAGGATGGCAAATCCTTGGCAAGGAGTTACACCATTAGGATTTCAAAATTACAATGATATTCCTAAGGTAGTTTACAAATATTTGCCTGATCCTTTTATTCCTGGAAAAGCTTATTTAGCTGAAGAATATATTCACATGTTTGAGTTAGCTTTAGCTCATGCAAATATTCAACATGAAGATCAAGCTTGTAGGTTGTTTATATCAAATCTAAAGGATATGGCTCAGATTTGGTATTCAAACTTACCAAGCAATAGTATTACAAGTTGGGATGACATGAAGAATCTTTTCTTAGCCCAGTTTGGTAATCAAATAGATCAACAACAACAATACTGCAGGTTGATACAAGCTAAGCAAGGAGTTAAAGAGTCAATTAGAGATTTCAAGATTAAGTTTCAACGAATTTGTGGACTCTTTCAAAGACAATATAGGCCATCAGAAGAAATGCTTAAGGAAACTTACCTTAAGGCTATCAACCCTAACATTTCGATTTGGTTAAGGAGAACACCAAAATTAATTATACTAAACAACTATTTTAGTGAAGCTATATAGTTAGAAAAATAGTTGAATCTTGAAGAAAATATTGCAATTCCAAAAAGAGAAGAAAGAGTTATGCTTCCTATGTAAGATTTAGCTCAATTTAAAGCTTTACCGGGTCCATCTCATGTTAAGAAAGAGCAAGAACATGAAAGAGTGAGATCTGAAAAAGGACAATTAATGAGAGATATGTCTAACAAAATAGTGAAGCTTGAAAAAGCATTGGCAAGAGTAAATATCAAGGAAGAAAAGAAAAATAGAAAGCATAAACATCAAGACACTAAGTTAGTGGAAGATGAGGATGAAAGTGATCTTATTATGTCCAACTTTCTTGATATTGAATCTGATAATGAGTTATCAAGTGTTCATTATGCAAGTAAATCTTCTAGCAATGGATCTAGTGATACTTCTTCTTTATAAAGTTCTAAAGAAGATATCTCTTCAGATGAAGAGTGTAATAACAATGAGGAAAATGGATATAGTCTTCGATCTAAGGAAAGACTAACTACTTCTAGA
>MNCI01027688.1:510328-541758 GCA_015680685.1 Gnetum montanum
TAAATCCTAAGAAGTGTATCTTCAGGGTTAAATTCGGAAGTTTATTAGGACACGTGATATGTCAAGAAGAAATTGCAATAGACAATTCCCGAATCCAAGTAGTACAGAATATTGAGCATCCCACAAGTAAGAAATCTCTTAGATCTTTCTTTGGGAAGATAAACTTTGTGAAAAAGTTCATCCTCGGGTTTACAGAAATTACCAAACCCTTGATGTATATGCTAAAAAAGGATGTTCAAGTAGAGAAAACACCAGAATCAGAAAGAGCTTTATTAGAAATCAAAAAGGCTATACAAGAGGCTCTGTATTTGGTAAACCCTAGGCTTAAAGAAGATTTTTGGTTATACTCATTTGCTTCAAATGATTCTAGCGCTGTTGTTCTAACACAAAAGGATAATGAAGGTCAAGATGAACCAATTGGATTTTTTGGGTATCAATTGAAAGGTTCAGAGTTAAATTATTCAGACTTAGAGAAACAAGCTTTCGCAGTCATCAAAGCACTTCAACATTTTAAATATTATTTGGAAAGTTCATTAGTCCATATTATGCTAATTGAACCTGCAGTCAAGCGATTCCTATCCCAAAATGAGATTGGATTGAAAAGAGGAAAATGGCTTATTAAGTTGCAAAGTTTTAGATTTTCATTGGAAATATGCAAGACAATTAAGGGAATGGGACTAGCCAAGTTAATGACTAAAGAAAGTGAAGTTTGTATACTTAACACTCATGAAGAGAATTGGTATAATGAGATTTTCAAATTTCTTAGTATAAGAAAAATCTCAAATAATTTAACTGCAAGTCAAAAGAGAGCTTTCTTCAAAAGAGCACGAAGATTTGTTGTTAAAGATGGTATATTATATCGAAAGGATTTTCGGGGAGTTTTATTGGAATGTGTTCATAATGATCAAATTAGTTTCATTTTGGAACAATTTCATGATCATTTGAATTTATTTTATGAATCCCCTAAGTCAACTATGCAACATATACTTCGATATGGATATTACTGGCCTTCCATGTATCAAGACATTAGTTCAAAGATTCAAAAATGCTATAAATGTCAAGTTCATGGGCCCAAGATTAAAAGGGCTAGAGCCCCTTTAAAACCAGTAGTTGCAGATAGACCATTTCAGCAATGGGGTTTGGATTTTATTGGTACAATTACTCCTTCAAGAGCTGGACACAAGTTTATTCTCACAGCTACTGATTATTTTACTAAATGGTCTGAAGCAAAGGCTCTAAGAGGAAGTTCAGCATCAGACGTGATTAAGTTTTTAGAAGACCACATTCTAAGTAGATTTGGTGTACCCGAAGTGTTAGTGTCAGACAATGGACCCGCCTTCAAATCCGAAGAGTTTATCAGATGGGCATCTGAAAGATCTATTTTCTTATTTTCCTCATCAAATTATTATCCTCAAGGAAATGGTTTAGCGGAATCCACTAATAAGAAGCTTATCGCTTATATCAAGAAATCAATGGATGGGAATCCAGGAAATTGGATTGATTATCTACAATCCGCATTATGGTCAGATCGAATCAGATTCAAGAAAGCTATTGGGACATCACCATATAACTTAGTCTATGGTTTGCCAGCAAGAATTACAAACAAGATTATAAGCTCAGCTTCTGAATTTGTACAAAGATATAGTGAAAGGACTGATAAAGATAGAAGTTTTATGACTTTGCTTATTAAAAGAGAAGCTGAAGTAGATAAAGCGAGGGATAATTTGTTACAGAATACCTCTCAAGTTAAAAGATGGTTTGATAGGAAAGCTTTGAAAAGGAATTTCAAGATAGGAGACCTTGTCTTATTATGGAATATGAAGAAACCAAATAAGTTTACTCCGACATGGATTGGTCCCTTTCAAATTACAAAGCAATTATCAGAGGATACTTACAAATTATCAACCTTGGATGGCATGGAATTGCAATTTCCATATAATGTTTTGCATATAAAACATTATTTGGGACAATTGCATACAACTTGAAGATGTCATTACACAAAAATAATATATGTATATAGTATTATGTAAATATTACTAGGAATATAGTATTAATTAGTATGTTTGATTATGCTTTATTTAAATTAGGACAAAGCTTTCCTTCAAATAGGGCAAGTGGAAGCCTACAAGTGAAACAAGTGGAATTCTACAAGTTAGACAAGTGGGGAAGGTGACTCACCCACCACTTAGTGAGGATTGTGACAAATGGTTTGAATGCCTAGAAAGAAGGAAGCTTGGTTGAAGACACTTGGATGGAAGTTAAACATTTTAGTACCTATAAAAGGAGGGTTAGATTGCTTAAGATTTCATCATCTTTCAATTCAAGTTTGATAGTGAAAGTTATAGAGAGCTAATGGAGTTTGAGAGAGCAATGAGAAAGCCTTTTATTCTGTATGTGATGGGATGTTGCCCTGAGCATGTATTGAAGGCTTATGTAAAGGCTAGATCTTGTGGAGCTCCAAAGGAATGTCCTTTTATGACTTGGTTATCTGATGAATTTTCTTTTCGCACTAGAGGATTGGATATAGAGTCCAATGTTTGGGGGCGATATCAAGATTGCTCCAAAGGAGAGGAAAAGGGAAAAGAGCCACCAACTTATGAAGAGTCTTCATGGGGATGGGGAGAAGCTTTTGTCTCCCGAGAGGAAAATGAAGGACTTAATGAAGAGGAATAGAAGAGCTCATCTGAAAAAGAAAATGAAGAAAATGTTGAAGAGGAAGCTCCAATAGATCAAGGTGAGAGCTCTACCAAGCCAGAGAACAATAGGACCGCCTTCATCACATCAAAAATCTCCTATGAAACAGTTAGAGAGATGAGGATTCCTGCTAGGGTAACTCTCACAATTCAGTTTCCATCCCAAGAATAGTCCATGAAGGACTTGATAATGTATAGTTGTTATGTACAGTTTGATTTTCTCCTAGGAATGAGGTTTTTGTCCCATCTCACCTTATGTTAAATGAGAATTTTCCTCAAAAAATATTTCTTCTTGAATGTAAAAATTCAATGAAAATTTTAGGATGTTTGAGTTTTGAAATGAAGTTGCACAATTTTAAGTCTTTAAGGGGGCACAAATGTTGGCACATTTAGCCATTTCATGGAGCAGCAAAGGTGATAAAATATGAGTAAGCCATAGAAGATATTCAAAGCAAAAATATATATGATGGTTGTGCCTTATTGATATCAATGCTTGAACTTTCATGTAGAAAATTGTTAAATAAAGATAGAGTATTTCAAATGATAAGAAAAATTCATCATGCTCCGTTGGAAAATGAAGGGTGAAAAGAGTTAAAAAGCTAAAAGATCTGGATCTCGTTTATGGATGCATCAAGGAAAAATATCAAAGTCCATATGGTAAGGTTTGAATAATGTTTTTACGGCAAGGAAAAAAACGCAAACACAGTTCCAGCCACTGTACGCGATGGGAGGAAAATAGACGAAATTGCTGCAAAGGAATAAAAACAGTCTAGAAAAATGCCTTATTTTTTTATAGGAATCGTGTTGCAGGAGAATGCAAGGGTTTTTTCCCTGTAATGGCTTTCATTTTTGCGACAAATCAACTGTTCTTTTGGCCCCAAATCAGCGGCATCTCTGCTGGTTGCGTTGTGCCAAAATTTCTTTTGCAGGGACATGGATTCCAAGGAGAAGAAGAACCCGCGTGGGCGCTGCCACTTCCAATTCTGAATTCGAATTTTACACAGTCAATTCGCCCACCTCCAACGATGCCAATGTGTTCCGAGACGCGTGAACTGCGTGAAGATTTTTTTGGCCATTGCAGGGCCATTCTTAACCTACCTTACTGGATGTTGTATTTTCTGATGCTCAGACCTACGATACATTTGCCCTTAACCCTGAAATCAATGGTAGAAAACAAAAAACGATTTGCAGGAACATGAAAACGCAGGAATCCCTAAGCGAATTTGGGGAAAAATAAAACAGTTCCAGGCAACTGAAACCCTATGTCCAGGGCCATATGTCCAATACACCACTTCTGTTTCCAGATCTTTCTCCTCCAGCAACTGAACCTAGCAACGATGCCGGATGCAATGGCAGAGCCTTCTCCCGCGGTGGTGGTTGCTAACGATTCCTGGCAGGGGCGGGATATTTCAGATATGTTCGATGGCAGTTCCAAGCCTGGCGCCTTCACGTTCGGGCATTGAAGTTTCAAATTTGATTTTTTTTTGCCATTTTCACTCGGGTGCAAGTGCATATAAAATATTTAAGAATAAGATACCAACAACATTTATGCCAAGGTAGATATTATATTATCACCTTGTTTATAAAAGCACTAAGAACTCCATAAGCATTCTTTAGATTTTAGAACAATTAAAAAGGAAAGATTATTAGAGCTATATTTGTGAACAATTATTGGAAATTATTGGAATTATTTTCAAAGGCAATATTTATGTATCTCCTAACTTCCTAACTTCCTAAGTTAAATACTCCCTAACTTGTTGGGCAAGTCACTTGGGAGAGAAGTTAGGTAAGATATTTTTGCATATGTAACTACCTTTGAAACCTATAAAAAGGCTTCAAGGGAGGAAAAAGAAAGAGAGGAATTTTGGAAAAAAAGAAGGAAGAATCTCAATTGGAATCTCAATTTATTAGGACTTTTGGGAGATCTCATACATCACACCTTTGAGAAGACATTGGGATCACACTTGGGCTCTTACTCGGAGACATACTTGAGGTCTTGAGAAGAGCTTTGTAAAGGAATTGTGAACGATTGCTTGCAAGATGGCTTGCTAGAGTAAAGATTTTAGCCTCTTTATCATGGTCCTGTGAGTTATGCATTTCATTTTTTGTTTTGTTTAAATTGTTTAGCTAGTGGTTTATATAGTATCATCCTTGGCAAGTAATTTTGGGATTTTTAGATTACTCTTATTGTTCTTGTTGCCCGATAGAAATTTCTATTAAAATCTTGTCATAGAAGCACTTGTGTTTAAAAGCCTTGAGAGAATTTTAGTAGTAAATTTTGTTATTGTGCAACGTATGGGAACTGCTATTGGGATTGTTGTAAGAGAGCCTCTGTTTGTAGTCACGCCGTTGAACAATTCAGTAGTCGAGAGGGTTCAGAAAATATTTGGTATTTTGATGGAACCAGAATAGCTTCTTTTTATCTTTAAAGTGAATTTCCATGGTATTTCAATCAGAAATTGTCAAGTCTTTCAAAGGTTTTTTTTGAATGCAATCGTTGACATCTATTATCTAGTCAAAATGGAGTCTCGTACGTGGTAGTTTACGCAGCAATTTTTGGTAGCATAATAGGATTGTCTTGAAGATATTGCTTGTTTGAGCCTTGGAAGTTTGAACAATTCGTAGATATTGAATTTGGGATAGCTTTATTGCGAAGTGTTTACTCGTGTCATTTTACCTTGTTTAAATATTTGAGGTCTACACAAATCTGCTTTCTTTTCTTTTCTGCTTATTTCCATCGAATCTTGCTCTATTTCTAGTTTTCTTGTGGAACTATCTCTTTCTCTGGGGAAAATTAGGAGTAGATTGCGGAGTTGTGCTCAAATGTTTTTGCAAAATTTTATTTGTTACAAGTAGGTATTATAAGGACCGCGTAGACTAGGCAGTTGAACAAAATAGGAAATTTTCAACAACTCATAGTACTTGGAAAAGTTGGCTGAATCTCTTTAAAGTAAGTCATTTGTAGTTTACACGTAATGCAATCGTTACATTTCTCACAACCGCACGTCACAACAGCACACACACATACTCACATTAACTACTGAGTTTATTTGGAGGTATCTGGGCCTTGGTGTTGCTAGAGACCAGCAGGCACCTAAATCCTGTTCGAGGACACTCATTGGTGGTCACGTCCCAAACGGTCGCCAACAATATGCCCAAGGGAGATTATTAGAGCTTAGGTCCCATCAGATTCATAGATTGTTGGAGCAAGTAGCTAAGGAAGAAGAAGAGCTACATAAGAGAGAAAGTGCGGAAGAGTACAACCATGATCCTTCCCTCTAGAAAAGGGGAGTGAGATTCTATGAGGAGGAGGAAGAGTCACCACTCGAAGAGATGGTTAATAGGAAAACCTTGCCAATCCAGAAATTAATAATAGAAGTGTCAGCAAAAGTAGATTAAATGTGGGACTCCTTAGATAGTATATTTGATACTGTTCTCAAAATCGTAGAGGAGTCTAAGGAGTGAGGTAGTGACTATGACAAAAAGAAAAAGAGGAATTTGGACCATGCATGTAACAAAGGTAAGGGTAAAATGGCTATCACCAAAGAGGTTGTGGATTCAGATATGGAAAATGATGGTGGATGTGAGATATGCCAGTATGACCATCCTAAGGGATGTTGCCTAATAATCTCACATCTACAAGAGTCTGGGGTGTATGCACTCAACCCATGACTTAACAAACGACAAACCCCTCAACGGTTACCTTATCCCAAAGGTAACCCAAGGTAGTTCTACCAACCATTAACGTATTATCCAAGTAGAACTCCACCACAACCTATCGAGTAGCACTAGCAATGGCAATACCCACAGTCATGGAGGATGCCACCACTATGACAAAAATGCCCTTACCAGCAACTGGATCCATATGGCTACTATGTGCAACAACTAATCTCTCCATGTGACTCAGTTGGTCACATGACACCACAATGCCACTACCAAGCTCGGGAGTATTATAGGACTCCTTCTCCTAGGAGAGACACACCACATACATACCATCCTCCAAATCCATCCGTAACTCTCACATCGATAACTCCATTGCCACCCGCTCCAGCAATGCAAGGGGAACTCCTCACTCAACTGCAGCAACGCAATGCTCTAAGAGTTGTAAACCTTTAACCCACTACTAGTTTTGACAACCATACAAGGAGAAGACCTTTCTTCAGAACCAACAATCCAAACAAGCTCTCACAACCACAAGCAGTTGAGCCTCCAAACACTTCTCCATCAAATAAGGCTTCAAAGCCCCCTTCAAACCAAAAATAGAGCTCAACGCATACGGTTATGTTAACACATACCGTCATTGACTGGATTAAGGAGGGCCAACTTCCCAAGAAATTTGCTAACCTCGAAAGTCCTTTAATCTATCTCTAAGTCACTAGGAATGAACCATGTAAAGCTCTTATGGACTTAGGTTTCGAAGTCAACTTAATATCACAAGAGATGTACAAAGCATAAAACCTACCTCCACTAAAGAAGAGCAATATTCACTTAGAGCTGGCTAACCAGTCCATCACTGTTCCCTTGGGACTTGTGGAGGACATTGTTACCACTGTATGTGGTTGGTCATATCCAGCTAATTTCCTAGTGATACAAGTAAATAATGACAAAGGGGACTTCCCAATTATAATGGGAAGGGCATGACTAAGCACCATAAATGCATGCCTAGGAATTCACGATTTTTCCCTGGAAATATCTAAAGAAAACACTTTTGGGAAGATCGAGAGGAAGAAAGTTCCATGCATCATATACAGTGATACAAGGTGTGAAGGCATACAGGAATGTTCAACATTGCCTGCATGCAATCGGTGTGCCCAAGAAATTAACATACACAAGTGGCTGTATGTAGCAACCACACAACAAAACAACACCTAGTGGTTGACAGCTAATCAAGAGAGCAATTCACCAACGTGCATGGAACTAACTGGGGGAACAACTTGCACCCAGATTGAAAGCATAGATGCACTAGAGCAAGAGTGTTGCCAACTTCCAACTCTTAACTTGAAAACATCAATAGATGGAAGTTGGACGCTTCTAAAAAATTCAAACAAGCACTCCGATAAGAGATTACTAGTCCATGTGCAAGAGACCAACCCTTACATTAAATCTAGAATGGTCAATGCACATTACACATCAGAGAGAGGATGACCTTGCTCATTATTTTGGATCTTCTCCTTTTAACTTAGTCATGGGGGAGATGGCCACCTATGCTGATCAATCAAGGCCCTCATTTCCTTTTTAAGTTTTTGTTTTACACATTCTTGTTTTGAAAATTTCTTTAACTTTTCTTGTTTTTTTTGCAACATCATTCATACTTCTTCATTTATTTGTGTGTTTATTTATTTTGTTTTGTTTTGTTAAGTTTGTCACTTAATAAGTGCTTTGGAGATGGTATGAACTGTATTCCATTGATTGCTAATGTTTGGTTTTTACCTTTGAGTTATGATGTTGATACTTTGGTATGGTTCTTTTGATATAATAGGTAATGAGTCCACATCATCCATGCATCCATGAATTTCTATGATCTCTCTTGGCTTGGAATTGTACAGTCCCTTTCTCAATAATAAGAACTATCAACGAATCGATGACTGGGGTATTTCTCAAACTAAGGAAAGACTCAAAGGCTAAAAAGGGTGTGATTTCAAGGGAACTTGATGCATTTGTGTTGGCCATCCTCTTGGGTGCTTGGATGTTTTCTCCTTGAGTTTTCCTTACCATTCCGACATTTCTCCATTATCAAGAAGCTGAGCTAATAAAAATAATAAGTCTTTGCATGGTGTGGTTCTCACGCAAAACATAAAAAAAAATAGTGAGAATTCAAAGCACACCCCTTAGAAAAAATAATCATTTGGGCTACAAGCACTAGTTATGGAACTAAATGAAAATGTTTCCTCTAACTAAGACCCTTTCTTGCTTCCTATTTTCTCCTTTCTCATTTTGTCGGAATGGTGGTGACGTTTTGGTGGAAGCATTCTTGTTACTCCAAGTGGATGGATTGGCCAAATGTATTAATGTGAAGTCATTGGATGTGGATTGTTTGAGGCTAGATTTGGAATGAGATCTACTAAGTCACATTACCCATTAATACACAAGGGGTTGTACACCACCTTGTTTTTGAGACTTCATTCCACTCTCTTCTTTCCATCCTTCTTTCTCCATTTTTCACCTCATTTCCGGTTGTATCAATAGTCCATATTTTGGTTGATGCATTATTTTCTTTTTGGTAAATTCTTGTGGTTGAGACTTTAAATCTTATTTCCAAATGACATTCCCAGAGCCTACGGACT
Organism: Gnetum montanum; assembly: GCA_015680685.1. Taxonomy (NCBI): domain Eukaryota; kingdom Viridiplantae; phylum Streptophyta; class Gnetopsida; order Gnetales; family Gnetaceae; genus Gnetum; species Gnetum montanum. The sequence continues at coordinate 519,306 of MNCI01027688.1, forward strand.
CTTTGAATGTGGGATTGTCAGGGCATTAAGGACATAAGCCTACTTTGGGGAGGACCCACTGGCATTCCTATTTTGTGCATTCGTTAATTTCTTTTCCTTAAAAATTTTCACAATCACCATTTATTTTGTTCATCTCCATCTTTGACATCCATTTTATCGATGTTGTCGTTGTTTATTTTTCTCTCTTATTCCTTATCTTTTTCCATTCTCTCGCTACTGGAGGTTTGTTCTCAGTCATGGGGGTCCTAGTCCAATTTTTTCAATTTTCTCCTAACCCCTAGACCTTGGGTAGCCACTAGTATTATATCTTTAGATCCGCATTAGCCATATCACAACTTAGCCAAAGGACCTTACACTGAGGCAAGGTATCAATTGCATTGTGATTCATTTACCCTTGCTAATATAAGATTGTATTGTATGTGCAGATGGCAATCATACACCAATGGATTAGATCTAGAGGGAACACTTGGAATGGACTGGTGCTGAAGAAATTATGCAAGGAATAAGATTGATGATGCACTTATGGATGGACAACAAAAAGCGCAATCTTGGCATAGGCAGCAACAAACTCCTTCTTTTCTCTCTCTTCTCTCTTCTCTCTCAGCTACCAAATAAGGCTGGATGTCAAATGTGTATAGTGTTCACTCTTGTTATCATGAACACTAATTTTGTCATGTATTGTAATGATGATCCATTCACATGTCACACCATTCACCATTAGTATCATTCAAGTCAATAATCCCATACCTTCCCAATATTTTGTAAGGAACTCAAGGATGAGTTTTTATTTAGTCATGGGGGTATGATGAGCCGCGATATCACGTACGCGATATCGCATCCGTGATATCGCGTCGGCCCCTACGATATCGTGTATGCAATATCACAGCCCACCGCCAGGTCTATAAGTAAGAGGCAGCTTTCCCTTGTTCACTCATCTAGAGTTAGTCCCTTAGCCAAACTATAGTAGTTTTACCATTCCAGAGTTAGAATAATTTCCATTTCCTCGCAGTAGGAGTCTCAAAGTGAACGGATCTTTATTCGAGCAAATTGTACCTGAGCACATATTTTTGTACGACAATAAAGACGAACTTTATGATAAACCTTGTAGCATATGGACTAAGCTAAATAGGATTTACTTTTTGTTAAATGTTTAAATGCTTTTCTAGATAATTAATCTCTCTCAACCCTTGACTCTCCTAGTTAAGTGCATTCAGTATGACTACTTCGAGCACGTGTGTAATGCTTGGTAACCTAGTAATGAGTAGCGTTTGGTAATCCCAATAGCATTGCACTGGTTCATGGTGTGTGTGGCAAGTGGGAATAGATACTAATGCTAGGATACTTAGAACTTAGTTAGTGAATAGTTAATGAAAGTTAGTCATTTAGTTCTCTTCACCCTTCCCTATTAGCATAGGCGTTAAAAAGATAAAAGTTATAAAAATCACATACCTCAAACTTACTTAACCATACAACCATGACAATATAAGTAAGTTTGGGAGGACAACGATTGATTGACCTTAAGTGTTCCATTAGGGCGCGTAAGCACTTAGTCCTTGGAGTTCGATCGGATCACGCATGAGATGCTCGTATTCGTATGGCTGAGTATAGGGGTACCTCGCCACTCATCAATCACTATAGAGATGGCACCATCTCAAGGAGATTGCTAATTATACCAATGTGTTGTGCTTCAAGATTATTTCACCATTTTTGATCAACATGCCTTAATATTGTTTTACCAATATTGGCTATGTTTTCATCCTTGACTACAATATAATCCTATAGAAACCCTAGCATCTAGCATCCTACTATCAATTTGAATTGGCTTTCATGTCCTTAAGTTAATTGAGCCACTAGTTCTAAATGCCTCATTGTTGACACTCAACAAAGGTCTAGAGGTGATATAAATTCAAAAGCCAATTAGAAGTCATTGGTTTAATGAAGCCAATAGATAGATAAAGCTACTAGTAGATTAAAGCCATTAGTGGATGTCTCAATGGTAATACCCTAATTTATTAACACTATACCTATTCACACTTTATATATTAATAGTTCCATAATCAATACTCACTGATTTCTTTTTTTCTTTTTCCATTTACATGTAATATAGAGCCACTAGTAGATGCCTTACTATTGACACTAACCTACTAATACTCTATCCACTAAATTGTTTATGTTTTTTGTACCTATACTTACCATAATTTCTCTAAGGTTGAGTTTCCAATATTTCTAACTATTGTCAAAATATCATAGTCAAGTATACCAACTATTCCTATAACATAAATAGAGGTCCATTCTATGATATACACCATAGTAGCTAAGTTTACATTCCTCATCACACTTTTAGCCATTTCATTAAAATAACATATCTTAGTAGGTGATCCTTCAAATGGATCCTCTACCCTAATGTTATTTTATAAACTATTAAATGATGTATATGAATTCTTTACTTAAGAGATTTTTGAAAGGTATATTTTTGTACAAATTTTGGATTATTTACCTTGATCTTTTAGCTTTCTAATTCAATTGAATTTGGTGTGACAATCACGATTTGTAAGCTCTTCATGCATGTTATCTTTGAAATTTATTTTTATTAGTAGAATTTTTTGATTTGATAGTAGTTTCTAAGGTCCTAAATATTAGTGTTTTTAATGCTCATCATGCTTGGTTGATTATTCAAAAGTAAGTAGTCAATGAATGCCTACAATGTTAATTTGAGTCAATTGTATAGAGTCTTATTCAAGTGGCATTGTACCTAGACACATACCATGAACAACAATAAGATCAAGATTAATTCATATTCATTGAAATACTTTGACTTAGAATAGATTTACTTTCAATGAAATTTATTTCTTATGTAATTAGTTAATATTTACATTTCTATGCACATTAATCAATCAATGGAATAAGCACGACTAGTTTTGAGCATAAACATGCATTGGCTTGATAATCCTAGTAGTGTTATTGCTTGGTTTGCTGAGTAGTATAATGCTTGGTAATCCTAGTAGTGGGTACATGAGTTTAGGACTTGTATGACAAGTTGGGAATGAGCACTCATCATCCTTAGGCTAGCTTAGAATTTATCCTCTTGTTATTAATTAGATTAAATAATTAACTTCTATGGTATTGTTAAGGTTAGTTTAAGGCCCTAACAACATCATAATCATATGCCTCACTTTGGACTAAATCATATGTCATAAAGCTACCACTAGTCCAAGTGAGAAGATAGTGGCTTGTGATTAATGCTTAATAATCTAGATGCTACACTAGTTCCATTTACAAAATTCAACTAAATTGCACATGAACACTTGTGATTTGTATGGTTGGGTGTAGGGGGTATCCGTTGCTCATCATTGGCATTGTTGTTGGGAATGATGCTAATAATCTAGATTAGTTATATTACAAATGATTGTTATAAAAGAATTAATGACTTATCTTTTAAGAAAGATTAATATTTTGAGTTACACACATTATTGATTAAAAACATGTCTTCTTCACATAGATTTGTAATTCGTCACATGATGAGAACACTAGTAGGAAAAATGGTAGGATTTATATTGAAGAGAATTAGAGTGAATCACTAAACATAGGGGTCTCATATGCTCATTTAGACCCTTACTACATTTAAAAGCTACATTCAACTAATGCAGATAACCCTAGAGGGAATGAAGCAAGTCATAAGACAAGGAGAACCTCAAGGCCTAGAACCTCCTCCAAACCCAAAAGATATAAATCAAGGAAGCATAGGAGGATATATAGAAGCCATGATGATTCTCCTAGTTCACCACCTTATTCTTCTTCTTCAATGTCTAGTTCTAATGAAGATGAACATAGGTATAGAGATAGAGACGTACTAAGGGGTCAAGATGAAGATAGAAATAGAAAGCAAAGGCAATATGAAAGAAATTAAAGTGAGCATAGATGAGATCATCATAATCAGATAAATAGAAATAGAGATTATCATTAGGATATGTCTGATGATGATGAATCCATGTTGGCTACTAGAAACATGATATAGATCATGGAGGCAATTCAAATATCCCATAGGCATCAAAGGGAAAGCCACATCAAATGACTTAATATGAATAACATTCCTAAATTTTAGGAAGGCTATGCTTCTAATCCACAACATCATTTACAAGTCTTCCATGATGCCTGCACCTAGCAAAATATTGAAAGTAATTAGCAAAAGCTTAATCTCTTTCCTAGGATACTAGTAGAAGAAGCTAAAAGATGGTATAGATTGTTGGAACCAAATTCAATCCACGGGTGGTCCACAATTCTTAAGTTCTTAAACAAAAAATAGCAAACCTATGAAAGAGTGTCCAATCTAAGAAAATAAATCCAAGGGTGGAAGTAAGAAAATCTTGAATCCTTGGACGTATCCTTGGATAGATACTATTCTCTACTACATAGATGTCCAAGCCATTGTTTTTCTTAAAAAGAGCAGGTTCTCCACATCATAGATGGGCTTCGTAACAAAACAAGGAAGACCCTTTGGATCTATACCCAAGAATAATTATCTGAACTAAGATCCCATCAGATACATAGGCTAATAGAATAGGTGGTAAAAGAAGAAGGAGAGTTGTGTAAAATGGAGAGCATAGACGAATATAATTGAGAACTAATTCTTTAAATGAAGGAGGTCCATATTTATGATTAGGAAAAGGAGATAGCTCTTGATGAGTTGATTTCAAATAGAACTTTGCCAATACAATAGTCTATTGTCAAGATTGAATCAAGGATGAATAGGATGTGGGAATTGATGGAAGAAAAAGTTATAACCAACTTGAAAATCATAGAGGAAAAGGTAAAGCAAGTAGGATACAGTAATCAAGACAAGAAGGGGTAAAAGAATAAAAAAATAGATAAGGACACTTATCGATATAAAGGAGAAATAGCTATAGTAGAAAAGGTTACAAACTAAAATATAGAAGACGATGATGGATGTGACATCTACCAATATGAACATCTAAAGGACTATTGCCTAGTTATGTTACATATACAAGAGTTTGGGGCTTTTGATTTGAATCCTAAGTTCATAGAAAAGAAGATTCCTAGGAGATTAACTTACTTACAAGGTAATTATAGACACTTCTACAACCAATGATACTATCTCAGTGGGACTTCTTATCAACATCAAGACTACTATCAACCACAATGGAAAAATCCATAGTCATGGGGGATGTCATCAACAAACCAGTAATACCCTTATCAAGCTAATTGGACTCTTATGGATACTATGTTTAATAACCTATTTTTCCAAGTGGCTCTACTTCCCATGCCTCAAATTACTCCTACTACGCTCTTAAATATCATCAAGCTGCAACATTTCTTGTGGGATTACCATCTCATACATCTTATCCTCCATCACATCCTGAATACTCTCATACTTCCCTTCAACATACTTCATCACCAATAATGCTGGAAGGATTGGCACCATAACCTCAATAGAAGAATGCCACTTGTGCTATGAACATACAAGTGAATGATAATGTTAGTAGATCTCTACAAAAATTTTAGAAACATCCTTTTTTAGGATAGTTTCCACACATGTGGATAGAACTAGTAGACCTACTAGCTTATTAGAACTAGCACCAAGATAACTTGGTGAAACCTCCTTCCTCAAAAAAATAATGTCTCCTAAGCCTATGCAAAAGCCAACAACCATTACCACTTCAACATGAAACATAAAAGATGAATCTATCATTGTGGAAAGAGAAAATTCCATGCATTACTAATAATGATAAAGGGTATAGTTATGGGCTGAAAGTTCAAAGTATTAACATGATTCCTATACCAACCCATAAAAAACATAAGGAATAAGTGTCTGTGAAAAACCAAGTCTACACAATAGCCACTAAACCAAAAGATACCTAGTGGCTCAAGAATTAGAATACAAAATCATTTAAAAGATGCATGGAAATAACCAATTTACTTATTAGTTCTAGTTCTAAGAAAGTGAACCAAACAAAGAACTTAGGGAAGAACATCTTACACTCTAACTATACATCAAAAGAAGATGCTAAACAAGGAGACACAAGAACTAAAATAAAAAGAAAACAAGAAAACATGTTTGAATCCTTTAAAAAGAAATCAACTTCTAGTCTAGATAAATATATGTCTCCAAATGATCAAAATTTTATTATCATCAATGTTAAATGTGCTACCAAGTGAAAATTTAAATCATTAAAGATGATAAATGGAAAACTTGTGGTGTATGACCAAGTGAATTTGTGGTCCATTTTTCAAATGCTCGTCCATGAGTCTAGTCATGATAGAGATGCCCCATCTTAAATCAAGAACTAATAAGTGCATTTTCACTTTTTTCTTTTACAATTTTGTATCATTTTCCTATTTCTTCAAAAAAAATTCAATGGTTAATATGTTTTCTATTTCTTGTTATTTTTCTTTGCTTTATAATTTTCTCTTTTCTTGAGTCATTTCCTTTGTGTTTTATGAATGTCTACTATGTTTTTTGTTAATAATATTGCCAATCATGATGCAAAAGTTAATACCATGTGTTGGGCCTTTGTCCTATGCTATCAAGATGATTGGTTAAACAATTGTGTAAAGTAGTGAGACCATATCATCCATCCCTCTAGTTCTATAAATGAGAGGTATTTATCATGAAAGTAATATGATACTTCTCACATAAAACTAAAATTAATTAATGATCATTATGCCTTGAAAAAAGAGGAAAAGACCACGTGGGAATAGCAAATGGTGTAACCTCAAGGGGATTTGTTGGGTTCTCTTCTTGACTTCCTTCTTTTGATTTATGACTCCTCATGGAGCATATCATCACTCTTATAGTCAAAAAATAAATAGGAAACATGTCTTTAAATGGTGTGTTTCCAAAAAAAAGGAAGAGAGAAAAGAGAAAAAGAAAAAAAAATGGAAATTCAAAGCATATCCCTTAGACACAATAATGGGCTACAAGCACTAGTTATGGGGCTAGAAAGACATATTAACTATGCCTCAAGGTACCTCTCTAACTAAGGTTTTTTCTTCCTTTTTTTTCCTCTTTTCTACTCTTTTTGGAGTAATGTTTGTTCTCTGTGGTTGTTGTGGACTTATGATGTAGGCAAGAAGGGTCACATTAATGCAAGGTCATTGTTAATGGTATGGACTTGGTTTGAAACTTGGATAGATAGGTATGATGGTCATATTAATCACAATTGATGTAAGAACCTACTGCAAACATGGTTAGCTACCTCATGTCCCAATATTTGTAATCCATTCTTGTCTTATTATTCATCTCACTATTGCATGCAATTTTGAGCCTAATGGTTTTGTCTAGTATAGTGAAAGATCATAAACAAGGTAATAGTATGCTTTTTTGAACAAAGGCACGATCTAAATTTAACTTCTAATATACCCATGGACATCTATAGAAGTGGTTATGCAAGGGCATTATAGTAGGAGCTTACTTTGGGGAGGACACACTTGCATAACTTTTGTTGATCATGGCTTTGAACCAAACCTCACATATTTAAGAACATCATGAACAACTTCTATGAATTTATGCATGGTTTTCAACCAACTTCTTATTAATTTCAAGTTATCTTTAATTATTTTATATTAAAGTTTCTTCTAAATTCAAAATTTCTTAGCCATCTTGTGAACTAGACCTTTCATTTTAATTTTTCAAAAACTTGTGAGCTTCTAGAGTTAAGTGCATTTATTAGGGGGGACTATTAAGGATGTAATTTTTGAAATTTTTCTCACACCCCATTTTTGAACATTATGGGTACTAATAGTAAAAATAATCAAAATAACATGAATAACTTGATGATTTTACTTACCATAGAGCCTTAGGGAGTATTATTATGAAATCACCTTGAGCTTAAATGTTAATTTTTTTTTTGAATTTTAAGCTAACCAAGGATTTGAAAAGGGTTAATTGTGAAGGAAAATTTACCAAAACTAACATTGATCCTTTGGTGATTGTAGGTGATGCTAAAAGGAAAGCCTAAGGTTGAAGGTCATTTGCAAGGCAAGGAAAAGAGTCCAAGAGGAGGATAGATGAGGATATGTCCATGGACAAATAGTAGTACATACACAAATTAAATCTTAAACATCACATGTTCATTGGCTAGAAATCCATGGGACGATGAGGAGAAATTTTAGTCCATTCTTCAAGAATGTTTTGCATAAAAGAGAAGCATCAATATAACAATCAAGTTTGGAAAGTCTACCACCACTATTAATAACAAGAGGATTCATCTTCATAGGATTTTTGAAGATGTCTACAATTTTGTAAACTTTAATGTTGGTTGACTCTTTTTTTCATTTTGTAATACATCCACTTAAATAAAATTTTTCATAATTTCATACAATCTGACACTCAAAGTCAATCAGTCAATAATTCCATACCTTTTCAATTTTGTAAGAATCTAGATCATATTTTTGTTCACTTAAAGATGAATTTTTACTCAATCATGGGGGTATGATGAATCATTGTTGACTAGCTGTGTTGATGAATAAGCATTGACATAGCCTCATTAATGCAACCCCATCAATGTATCCTTGTTGATGCATGGACACATGCATCAATGCAGATGAGAGTCAAGATTATAAATATGCAAGCACCTAGCATGTATTTGGCATCATTTGGTCAATAATGTAGCCAAACTCTTGTAATTTTATTTCATAATCTTAGCAAAAAATTAGTGAGTTCCCAAAGTATGGATTTGAGTCAATTGTACAAAGTCTTATTTAAGTGGCATTATACCTAGATAAATTCCATGAATGATAATAAGATTGAGATTGATTCATATTCATTACAACATTTTGACTTAGAATATATTTATTTTCAATGCAATTTATTTTCCATGTAATTAGTTAATATTTACATTTGCATGCATATTAATCAATTGACAGAATGAGCATGACCAGTTTCGTGTGTAAACATGTATTTGCTTGATAATCCTAGTAGTGTTATTGCTTGGTTTACCTAGTAGTATAACACTTGGTAATTTCAGTAGTGAGTACGTGAGTTTATGATGTGTATGGAAAGTAGGGAAAGAACACTTATTGCCCTTAGGATATCTTAGAATTTATCCTCTTGTTATTAATTAGAACAAATAATCAATTTCTATGTTATTATTAAGGTTAGTTTAAGGCCCTAACAACATCATAATAATATGCCTCACTTTGGACTAAGCCATATGTTATAAAGCTACCAATAGTCCAAGTCAGAAGACAATGACCTATGATTAATGCTTAACATTCTAGATACACTACTAGTTCCATCCATAAAATTTAACTAGAATGCACATGAATGCTTGTAATTCATATGGTTAGGCATAGGAGGTATCCACTACTCATCATTTGTTGAATTCCTAAATCTACCATAGATTTTTTAAAAAGTCAAAAAGGATATTGTCTTTTAAATTATACTAATCAAGCATTCTAAAATCCTATATGCAACTAGTGGTTTCTAGAGGACTCGATGTATGATTGAGATATATCTTAACTCCCTTAAATGAGAAATTATTTTTCATGCTAGTAGAATTGATCATGTGAAATGGGTTTTATATTTTAATCTTCTAAATTCATGTCACTATTGTTATTATATTAATAGGATTGTACGTTTAACTCATGTCCTTTGATGCTTTGAAAAAAGATAATGCAAGTATATTGGCAAAAAGATACTGTAGATCATGCTAAGGTTTCTTTTTCCAAATCTTTAGCAATTAATTCTTCTTTTAAAAATGCTCTTGGTAGAGTGTACATTTAAGGAAGGTTCCAATAAATTCAGTTTCAAATAATTCTTTAATGGATAAGAGAAAATGGATATATGTTTTTAAGACCTCACATAAACTTATTATCGATTCATATGGCTTTTACATGATTTTACAAAATAAAACATGTTGAGAATATTCATCTCATAGAAAATATATGTTAAATCTTCATAATGATAAACATTTTAGATATATTTTATTTGTTGTTAATTTTTTGAATATAACTTATGAGGATGTTGGTTTCATTGACAAGGTTGGGCCTCCTATCCTTCTACCTAATGTTAATCCTTTCAAGGAATAGTTAAGGTCTTACGAATAGACTTTAGATGAAACTTGATGATTTTCTTTATACACATAATTAATTCCCTAACTTTATTTTGAAGAGATAAAAATTTTCTATTTAAATATAGTCATGTTTGGCAACAACATTATTCATAATTCTATAGTATTATTTACTAATCATAATACAGGTCAAGGTGGTATAACTTATATTATTAATCATTTTTAACTAGTAAAATTATTTATTAATGAAAAAATAATTCTACAATTTGGATAGTTTGTTAAGACGCTTTAAGTCTTTTTGGTATTTACAATATTTATATTCATACTAATTCTATAGATAGAATTAATTTTTGGTAATTTCTTTTTAACATTTTACCAAATATTCTTAGCTTTTTTATGGTGACTTTAATATATTGAAAAATTGTTATGATAAAATTGATAAAGCTTCTTTTTGGCTTGTATGTCATGGGCTTTGTATTTGGTGTGATTTTTATGAATAGTTTTGTTTATCTAATGTCATTATTTTTTATGTTTGTTGTGATTCATTTTTTTTTTGGTCTAGCTTTTGAGAAGGTAATAACCAAATCCTTAAAAGACTTGATTAATTTTATTTTTCTAATTCATTTCTTAGTTTTATAATGGAAAGGTTAAAGTCCATAAAGATGCAATGTTGACCTTTTGATATGTCAAAATTTTGAAAAATGGAGAATTTGTTAGTGTGTTTTTGAGATCTTGTAGGTCTAAGAAAAGTGAATGTAGCATATTAGGAAGATGAGAAAACAAAAAGAATCAATGAATTGGAATGCTAAATTCTAATTAGAAGATGTAAAGGTTTGAGAAAAATTATAAGGATATGAGATGTCCCAAAATTTCTAAAGAGAAATCTTAGAGATAGATAATATATTTCACACTACTACAAGGTGTCTCTATTGAAAAACTCTAGTCTCAGGTAGGACATTTCCTTGAAACAGAAGATGTCTCAAGAAATGATAAGACATCTTGTGCAAGATGTTTCATGAAAGATGTCTTTCCTCAAGTTAATATGTCTCTCTTAACTCATCTTAGGTCAAGATAAGACATCTCACTTGTAAGAAGAAAAACATAGTAAGATGTCTTAGGAACGTAGAAGATGTCTCAACTAGCTATTTCTAACCATTGTATGGGTTCCGATGGGTACATGAAGAAGAGCAAGGTTATAAAATAAAGACATCCTTATTGGAAATGTGTAGAACTATTCATATAGTTAAGAGATTATTATATACATATCTGAAGAATTTTTTCCTTCATTTCTTAATCATTTATCATTTTGTTGAGCTTAAATGTAAGGAATCATAACTTTAGTTCATTTTCTTCCTAGATCTTTCTATCTCCTATTATAAGCCCTAAGGAGTTGGATGTACTTCTTGTAAGAAGACATCTTTTGAGCTTGTTGGAACCTTAAGGGATTGGGTGTGTTTTTGAGTAAAAACATTCCTAATGAAGCTTAAGACTTTGTAAAGATTGTGGTATCATTGAAATCACATTTTTGAATAAACAAGTTTGGAGGTGTACAAGGATTCTACCCTCCAAGTATGGAAATACCTAAGGTTGGAAACCATGTACATCCCTTGTGTAAATTGGATCTTATTGGTTGGAACTTATTCAACCCTCCTTCTAAGTGTTTGATTCTCAAGTGGTATTAGAGGAAGACACTCCTTGATTAAGTTAATAACTTAGGAGTGGACAACATCTTACAACAAGCCACTAATGTTCGATGGGATTAACTTAACATACTAGAAATCATGGATGTAAGGATTTCTTGAATCCATGGTGATGAGCAATGAGGTACCCCCTAAGTCCAACCATGTGAATCACAAGTGTTCATGCATGATTTGGTTGAATTCTGTGGATGGGACTAGTTGTGGCATCTAGATCATTATGCCTTGATCACAATTCATTGTTTTTCCACTTGGACTAGTGGTAGCTTTGTCACATATGCTTTAGTCCAGAGTGAGGCATATGATTCTTGATGTTGTTTTGGTCTTATGCTACTCCTAATGATAATAAAGAAATCATTTGTTTAAACTAATTAATAATGGAAAGTAAAGTCTAAACTAGCCTACAAGTGATGAGTGTCCATTCTCAGCTTACTATACATGTCCTAAACCCATGTATCAACTACTAGGATTACCAAGCACTATGCTACTGGGCAAACCAACTAATAACATCGTTGGGATTACCAAGCAAATATGTGTTTATGATTAAAACTAGTCATGCTCATTTTGCCAATTCATTAACATGCATGGAAATGTAAATATTAACTAAGTACATGGAATATAAATTGCATTAAAAGTAAATTTAATCTAAGTTAAAGTGCTACAATGAATAATAATTAATCTCAATTTTATTGTTGTTCATGGAATATGTCTAGGTACATTGCCACTTGAATAAGATGTCATACAACTAACTTAGATCCACACTGTGGGCACTCACTAACTATTCTCTAAGATTACAGAATAAAACTACAAGTTTTTGGCTACTCTATTGACCAAAGAATTTCATAAACATGGCTATGAGCATGTATTTATAGATGAAAATAGACACTACATCGATGGGGTTGCATCAATGCAAGAGATTGCTTCAATAGGGCCTAGTCAATGCAATAGATCACGTTGATAGGGCCTAGTCGACGAGGTCTAGTTGATGCAACAAATGGTATCTCATCATACCTGCACAACTAAATGAAAACTTGTCCTTGAATTCTTTACAGAACTGGGAATGTATGAGATTATTGATTGGCTTTTGACATAACAAAACCAAAAAAAATAGACATAACAAAACTGAGTGCCACATTACAAAATTTTATTCTAGTGGATGTATACAAAATAACATAGTGATAAAAATACTGGACAAACATTAAAGATTAAAAAATTTGTAAAGGTCTTCAAGAATCCACTGAAGATGATTTTTCTTGTTTCCATTAGTGGTGGCAAACTTACAACCCAAATTATTATGTTGATGCTTCTCTAGTTATGTGGAACATTCTTAAAGGATGGACTGAAATTTCTTCTCATTGTCCCATGGATCTAGCAAACCTGTGATGCTTGAGCATCTATCTTGTATGTACTACAATTTTTTCATGGGCATATCCTTTGTTGTCTCTCTCTTAGCTTCGTTTTTGTGCTTGACAAAAGACCTTCTTTCTTAGGCATTTCTTTAGCATCACTTATAGTCATCAAAGGATCAACATTATTTTTGGTAAATTTTACTTAATAATTAACCCTTTTTTGATCCCTTAGTTTTTATTTAAGCACAAGGTCATGATGACATACTATGCCCAAGGCTATGAGGTAACTAAAATCATCAAGTTGTGCACACATTATTTTGATCAATTACTATTAGTTACCATGAAGTTTGAAAATAGGATGTTAGAAAAATTTCAAAGCAGACATCCCTAGCCCCCATGACTAATAAGCATAACTCTAGAGCACACAGGTTTTCGAACAATTGAAACCAAAGGTCTAATTCAGAAGATAAGCAAGAAATATTGAACTTAAAGGATATTTTAACAAAAAAATAGGAAAAAGTAAAAAAGTAATTAAAAGTGATAAGTAGCCCCAAAATTATGCATAAATTTAGAGAAATTGTCATTGATGTTCTAGAAGATATGAAGGTTAGTTCAAAGCCATGATCAACAAAAGTTATGCAAGTGGATCCTCCCCAAAGTAGGCTCTTACCATAATTCCCTTGCATAACCACTTCTATAGATGTTCTTGGACATCCAAGAAGTTAAATGTAGATCATGCCTTCGTTTCAACAACACACAAATATTGTGGTTGGGATGTTGTACTATACTACACAAAACCAAAAGGCTCATAATTACATGTAGCAGTGAAGTGAATAATGGGATGAGAAGGGATTGCAAAGATAGGGATGTAAGGTACTTGACCATGTTCACAATAGGTTCTTGTGAAAAATGTGATTACAGTGATTAGCATGTCTATCCCCCCAAGTTCAAACCAAGTCCATATCATGAACAGTAACCTTGCATTGATGTGTTTCCTTTTGCCTACCACCATGAGTCCACAACCACCTCAAAGACCAATCATCACTCTAAAAAGAGAAGAAAAGAGAAGAAGGAAGGAATGGCCTTAGTTAGAGGGGTGCCTTTAGGAATGGGTAACATGTCTTTCCAGCCCCATAACCTGTGCTTATAGGTCGTTATTGTGTTTAAGGGATGTGCTTTGAATTTTCATCAATGTTTTTTTTTCTTTTTTTTTTTTGAAATGGAAATCACACCATGGAAAGACAAAACTTTCTTTTTTATTAGTTGATGGAGAAGTGATGATATGCTCCAAGAGGAGTCATAAACCACATGAAGGAATATAGGAAGAAAACCCAACAAGTTCCCTTGAGGTCACACCCTTACCATTCCCACTTGGTCATTCCCTCTTTCTTCAAGGTACAATGATCATTAATGAATTTAATTTTCATGTAAGAAGAACCAAATTATTTCCATAAAAAGGACCTTTTATTTAGAGAACTGGAGGGATGGATGAGGTGGTCTAACTACTTTACACAATTACTTACCCAATCATCTTGATAGCATAGCATAAAAACCCAACACATAGTGTTGACTTCTACATCATGACTTGCAATATTATTAATAGAAATATAAAAGACATTCATAAAATATAAAGTAAATGACTCAAGAAAAGAGAAAATTATAAAGGAAAGAAAAATATTAAGAAATGGAAAACATATTAAGAATCAAAAACTTTTGGAAGAAATAGAAAAATAATAAAAAATTGTAAAACTAAAAAAGGTTAAAAAAACTTATTAGTCCTTGAACCAAGATGGAGCATTTCCCCCATGACTAATCTTATGGCCACACATTCAAGAGATGGACTACACAATCCCCTAGTTATACACCACTTGTTTCCCATCTATCACATTACTGATTTAATTAATTGTGTGGTAGCATATCTAACATTTATGATAGTCTTGTTTGGATCATTCGAAAATGTATCTTCATCTAGACTTGAAGGTATTTCCATTTTGGGGGATCTAGATGTGTTTGCTTCTTCTTCTTGATTTTCTATTTTAATTCTTGGGTCTCTATGTTTAATATTCTTTTTCAATGTATAATCATAGTGTAAGATATCTGTGTCGAATTCCTTTATTTGGTTCATTTTTTTAAGTCTAGAACTAATAAGCAGATCAGTTTCCTCCATGCATCTTTGAAACAATTTTATATTCTCATTTTCAAGCCACTAGGTGTCTTCTAGTTTAGTGGCTACTACATAGATTGGTTTTTGCTCACACATTTGTTTCTTAACTTTGTTGTGAGCTATGTTAATATTTTGAATTTCCATCCCACAGTTGGATCCTTTACTATTAGTGATGCATGGATTCTTCTTTTGTCTCTCTAGACTGCGAGATTTATAATTTCTATTAGGTGTTGGAGTAACGATGGATGTTGGCCTTTGTGTAGGATTAGAGGACATTGGTTGTGAGAGGAAGGGTGTTTCACTTGATCAAAATTGTGCTAGTTTGGACATGTTAGTAGGTCCATGAGTGTTGTGCTTATGCATGGGAATTGTCCTAAAGAAAGGATGTTTTCAAGATTATGGTGAAAATCTCTTGGCATTATCATTTTTGTGTATGTTTGTAGCACAAGTTGATTCTCTTGTCGATGTCATGATGCTAAACCTTCTTCTATTGCTAGTGGTGACATATGGTGGAGAAAAGTATGAGAATTTGAGGATATGACAAAGGATGAAAGGTCTGAGGTGATGACCCCTCAAAAGATGTCATAGGTCGATGATATTCAGGAAAGTGGTAGTAGTGATTTGAAGTAGAGGAGGTAGAACCAATCTATGAAATAGGTTATTGAACATAATACCCATATGGGTTTAGCTAGTAGTAAGGGTAGGGTTAGTTTGGTGGTGGCATCCCCCATGACTATGGGTTTTGCCACTATGGTTGATGATAATGTTGAGGCTAGTAATAAGTCCCCCTAGGATAATATGATTGGTTGTGGAACTGTCTATAATTACCATGTAGAAAAGGAAATTTCCTAGGTAGGTGATTTTGTACAAATTTGGGATTTAATACAAAAGCCCAATACTCATGTAGATGTGAAATGACTGGACAATGGTCCTTTGGGTGATCATATATGCAGATGTCACATTCATCATCTTTGTTTATCATTGAGTCTATAGCCTTGCTTTCTTCAGCCATGTTCCCTATTTGTCGATAAGTGTTCCTAGCTATTTCTTGATTTTTCTTTCTCTATTTATTGTGATTGCCTAGCTCATTTTATGTTACCTTCTCTATAGTTTCTACAAAATTTGTAGGTTTTTCATTTATCCACTCTGACATCCTATCTAGCCTTTCCTAGAGTTCATCAAGAGATTATTGTAGTGGCAAGGTTTGTTGTGACATCATTTCATTGAGAGATGCCACTTTTTCTTCATCATAGATATGGACCCTCTTCCTTTGAAGAGTTGGGTCCCAGTGATATTTCCCAACATTCTCTCGTTTACATAGCTCTTCTTCTTCTTTCTTCACCTACCTAATTAGCCTTTGTATCTTATGGGCTTTTAATTTGTATAATCAACCTTGAGCATCCATCCCAAGGGTCTCCCTTGTTTCATTATGAAGCCCATCTATGATGTGGAAAAGTTACTCTTTTTGAGAGAAATCATGGCCAAGACATCTATGTTGTAGTGAATAGTATCTATCTAAGGCCACATCCAAGGGTTCATGATTTTCTTGCTTCCACCCTTGGATTTGTTTTCTTACATTGGACACTCTTGCATAGGTTTGGTATTTTTCATTGAAAAGTTCTACCGTTGTGGACCATTGGTGGATGGAACTTGGTGCCAATGATCTATACCAACTTTTAGTTTCATATATTAGTGTCCTAGAAAAGAGCTTAAGCTTTTGCCACTTATTTTCAATATTTTGCAAGTTATAGGCATCATGGAAGGCTTGTAAGTGATGTTGTGGATTAGAATCATAGCCTCCCACAAATTTAGGGATATTATTCATATCAAACCTTTTTATGAAACTTTCCCTATGATGCCTATGGGGTATCTTAACTTCCTATTTGATCTACATTAGGCTATTAGTGGCCAACAAGGGTTCAAAATAATTGGACATGGCATGGTAAAAATTGCTATTTCTATTTGCCTGATTGTGATGGTTTCAACTATGTTCATGTTGAGATATTTTATTTTTCCTATGGTTTCAATTTCTACCCTTATTTTGACCCCATAGTGGAGCTTTATCTCTATACCTACATTCATCTTTGTTAGAACTAGATGTTGAAGAAGAAGAGGAAGATGAGGAACTGGGAGGACTACCATGGCTTTGATGGTGTTCCCCATAGTCCCTTACTTTATCTCTTTTAGGTTTTGAGGTCCTAGGCCTTGAGGCTTCCCCTGGTCCAAGACTTACTTCATCTCCTCTAGGGTTTTCTGTCTTAGATGAATGTAGTCCTTGAGTGTCATCAAGGTTGTCATGAACATATGAAATCCCTACATGAAGTTGGTCACTCCAATTTTATTTAACATATATCTCATTAGTTCTTCAATGAATGTTCTCTCCATATGATGCATTATTGCTTCTTTGTAAAAGAGACATTTTTGTTAGTTAATGATGTGTGTGACTTAATATTTTCTAAAAGATAAATTGTTAATGTATTTACAGTGATCATGTATCATATAACTAATCTAGATAATAAGTAGCACCATCCTAAGCAATGACACCAATGATGAGCAGCAAGTTAGCCCCTATGTGCAACCATACAAATCACAAGTGTTCACACAGGATCCGATCGAATTCCATGGATGGGACTAGTTGTGGCATCTAGATCGTTATGCCTTGATCGTAGTTCATTTTTTTCCCACTTGGACTAGTGGTAGCTTCATCACGTATGGTTTAATCCAGAGTGAGGCATATGATTCTTGATGTTGTTTTAGCCTTATGCTACTCCTAATGATAATAAAGAAATCATGTGTTTAAACTAATTAATAATGAAAATCAAAGTATAAACTAGCCTACGAGTGATGAGTATCTATTTCTAGCTTACTGTACATGTCTTGAACCCATGTATCCACTACTGAAATTACCAAGCACTATGCTATTGGGCAAACCAAGTAATAATGCCACTAGGATTATCAAGTGAATACTTGTTTATGCTAGAAACTAGTTGCGCTTATTTCACCAATTCATTAATATGCATGGAAACATAAATATTAACTAAGTACATAGAATATAAATTGTGTTACAAGTAAATTTAATCTAAGTCAAAGTGCTACAATGAATAAGAATCAATTTTGATCTTATGGCCATTCATGGAATGTTTCCAAGTACATTACCATTCGAATAAGATGTTGTACAACTAACTCAGATCCATACTATAGGCACTCACTAACTATTCTCTAAGATTACAGAATAAAACTGCAAGAGTTTGGCTACTCTATTGACCAAAGAATTTCATAAACACAACTATGAGTAGGTATTTATAAACAAAAATAGACACTACATTAATGGGGCCAGATTGACGCAATAGGCTATGTCAAAGAGGCCTAGTCAACGAGGCCTAGTTGACAAGGCCTAGTTGATGCAACAAACCATTTTTCATCACATGGAATTTGGAGTATCATAATTCATCATGAAAGGATACACTCATTTCATTGATAGCTTAACAGGTACTACATTTCCAAGAGATAAGTTGTCTACTGATGAAAAAAATAAATTTATGTTTGATTCAAAGGCTAGAAACTATCTCTATTGTGCTCTTCATAAACCTAAATTTAATAGAATAGTTGGATGTAAAAATACCAAAGAAATTTGGAAAGTGTTAGAAGCCACATTTGAGAAAACCTTGGTTGTTAAGCAATCCAAACTCCTAGTCTTGCAATTTGAATATGACAAGTTAAAAATAAAGGAAGGTGAAAGAATCAAAGATTATTTCTCTAGGACCAATGACATAGTAGTAGCTATTAGAGGAATAGGAAAAGGGTTACCTAACAATAAATTCATCATTACAATGATTAGGATTCTACTCCATGAAGAAATTAGAGATTTATTTATACTCAAATTTAAAGAATTACATGGTGCACTTGTTTCATATGAGATGAATCTCATTAGTGAAGATGCTATCAAGGAAAAACCCATAGCACTCAAGAGTTCTTCAAAAGAAAAGGAAGTGTTTGATTGTGAAGGAAATATTAATGATGAATTAGCTCTCCTAATAAGAAGAGTGAAAAGGATTTTAGCAAGGAAAGGGAAAAGCTTTAGCCAATAAAATAGCAAAGGTTAAGAAAGAGGTAAGCAACCTAGAAATTCTAATTTTGATATTTCTTCTATAGAATGTTGGATACGTGGTGGAAGAGGCCATGTGACCTATGAATGTTCTAATATCTACATGTTAAAAAAGAAAGAGTTTATAGAGAAAAGAAAAATAAAAAACTTCTATGCAAGTTGGGATGATGAAGAGGAAATTGATGATACATCTAAAGAATCACATCTTCTATACATGGCCTTGGTATGATAGGAACCTATCAATAATCTAGTTAATGATGATGAAATTGAGAAAGTAGAAAGTACAATGGAAGAAAGGTATGAGTTACTTTGTTGTGAGTTATTTCCTTCTAGAATTTATGCATTAAAATAAAGAATTCTTTACATAGTAAGGAAATAAGAATAGCTGAATTTTATACTAAATGATCTAATCTAGAAAAGAAGAACTCAGACCTAAAGGTTGAAGTTCAAAATCTAATCTTGTTTTATGAGAAGATAAACAAGGAATTATCAATTGAAAAGCTTAGTAATGAAAAGCTCACTAAAGAAAAGGAGATGCAACAAGATAGACATAAAAAAAATTCAAGTCTTTCCTATACCAAAGCTTTCACAAGGTTCTTATCTATGTGGAAATATCTACCCAAGTTTGAATAGTTAGCTAGGATGAGAAAAATGATATGTTTTTATTATGGTAAATTTGGACATATTCAATCTTTCTGTTATCTATGGTTGAAACACTACACTTGATCTTTGCCAAAATAGCCCAGAAAAGGTATGTTGTAGGAAAGGTTTAGAGATAGAAGGAAAAGAATTATAAGAAAGAAATGCACACTCAAGTTGG
Source organism: Gnetum montanum (assembly GCA_015680685.1). Classification (NCBI taxonomy): domain Eukaryota; kingdom Viridiplantae; phylum Streptophyta; class Gnetopsida; order Gnetales; family Gnetaceae; genus Gnetum; species Gnetum montanum. The sequence continues at coordinate 539,469 of MNCI01027688.1, forward strand.
TCTTTCTATTGTTAAAAGAACCACCTAGTATATTGACAATGGATGTTTTAGATACATGATAGGTGAAAAATATTAATTCACACAATTTTCAAAACAAAATTGTAGAATAGTTACTTTTGGAGATGATGATGATGCATAAATTAAAGGTATTAGTACTACTAGAGGTGGAAATCAACCTCTTTTTAAATAAGTATTTTATGTTAAAGAACTTAAGCATAATCTTCTTACCATAATTTAGCTTTGTGATACAAACTTTGACATTATGTTTTCAAAAGATTCATGCAAAGTTAGAGACTTTCACTTTAGAAAGGTTATTATAGAAGGAAACAATAAAGCAAATGTTTATACTACCAATTTAGGAAATATTTCTTACCATAAATCCAAGTTTTTGATTAACAATATAGATGATGTCCATGCCTAGCATAGAAAATTGGGTCACATAAGCTTAGATATTCTTAAAACCATTGCTTCTAAAGATATGATTTGAGGTCTATTCAAAATAAAGGATTTCTCCATGAATACATGTGATGCTTGTAGAAAGAAAAACAAATAAGGGTACGATTTGATAAGAAAAAATACATCTCTACCTAATGTTCATTGAAACTACTTCATATGGACTTGGTTGGTTTCTCTCAAATACTTAGCTTAGGAAAGAAAAGGTGATGAGTCATGAATTTTCTGGCCGTGATATCATAGCCGTGATATATCAACCCTGTTATATCAGTAGCCGCGATATCGTAGCGGCCGTGATATCGCGTACGCGATATCGCAGTGCACCAAAATTTCTATAAATAAGAGGCAGCTTTCCCAGTTTTAGGTATTAGGAGTTAGAAGTAGCAAAGCTCTGGTAGTTTGACCACTCCAGAGATAGATTATTTTCCCATGTCTACCCATAGTGTGGTGAATGTAATTGTACGATGTCTTTATTCGAGTATGATGTACTTGGACACACACATGACCAGCAATAAAGATCGAGATTACTTCATCATTGCAGCATTCACTTTGTTACTTATTTGTTTATTTATTTAATGTTATTTACTGTTTTCTCTCTCTCACCCTTAAACTCCTAGAACGCGGAACGAGTACGAATTGATTATGAACATTTAAGTGTGACTACTTGGTAGCCCAGTGGTGTACCTAGGATCTGCACTTGGTAATCCCAGTGGTAGTCATGCACGAGGTCCAAGATGTATACGGTTGATCAAGGAATCGGTTGCTCGTCACACTTAGGCTAGATTAGAATTTCTTACCCTTTTCCTCCTAGCTTAGCTTAGTTAACTATTATTTTCCACTGCCTTCAGGAGTAGCATAGATTAGGAACACATCATACATCTCATTTGGACTAAACCATACGTGACAATTATAATACTGGTCCAGATGGGAAGACAGTGAACTACGACCTAAGGATAACTATCTAGGTGCCACAACTAGTCCGTCTACGAAGTTTGATCAGATCGCGTGTGCTACGCATGTTTCGTATGGTTGAGTGTAGGGGTACCTAGCCACTCATCATTGGTGCCATTGCCGGGGATGGTGCTAATTATCTAGATTAGTTATATCATACAAGGTCACTGTAAAGAACTTAACGATATATCTCTTAAAAACAAGTAATTATAAACAGTCACAAAAATTCACACACAACAATGCCTCTCCTACAAGATAATAATAATGCCACACTTAGTGAGGAAGTTCATTGGAGAACCAACGAACTATATGATGATGAAGATTGGAGTATACAACCTGAAGTGGGAGTTTCCTATAAGCATGAACAAAAACAACATCATCACAACACATGAAAGCCTAACTTATCTGATGATGATGAACCCCCACTGGCCACTACAAGCTTAACGCAAATACAAGAGGCTGTTCGAATCTCATGTAGGCATCGTAAAGAGAGCCAACTACCTAGGCTCGATTTAAACAACTTTCCAAAATTTTCAGGAGGCTATGACTTAGATCTGCATCAACATTTATTAGCCTTCTACAATGCTTGCACATGGAATAACATTGATAACGGGTGGAAAAAACTTAAGCTCTTTCCAATGACACTTGTTGACCAAGCTAAAGTATGGTATAGATCATTAAAACCAAATTCAATACGATGCTGGTTAACAATGGTAGAGGTCTTTAACGAAAAATATCAAACCTATGCAAGAGTGTTAGCCTTGAGGAAACAAATCCAAGAGTGGAAACAAGCAAAACATGAACCCTTGGACATGGCCTTAGAAAGATATTACACTCTGTTAAACAACTGTCCAGGCCATGGGTTTTCTGAGGAAAGGTTAATGTA
>MNCI01027688.1:541797-558968 GCA_015680685.1 Gnetum montanum
AAGGTGGAAACATCATCTTTGCCAATACAACAATCATTAGAAGAAGCCAAGGCAAAGATCAATAAGATGTTGGAATGGATATATCAAAAATGTGGATAATATATCAACATCATTGGAGATAGAGTTTTGACAACCCAAGAAGTAGGACAAAACATTAGACATTCGGAAAGAAGGGATAAGGAAAATAAGAGCTCAACTACTAATCATACATTTGAATGTAACATATGCCTGTACGATCACCCCAAGGGTCAATGCCCAATCTTGTCACATTTATATGAGCATTGGGGAGACACGTTACATTCAGAGTTCGTACAGAGATACTGTGTTCGATCATAGTGGCAACAATCCCAGTCGTGGGGGAATCCACCCTTAGACTGGAGGCACCCTTCATATTATCCGAATCCAAACGCTTATCACGTTCAACACCTTGTTTCTTCAATTGGGCCAACATACTCTATCTCATCACAATACCATTCTCCACAATACTATCAGCCCATACCTCCAACACAACCACCACCTTATGCACCTTATATTCCTCCTAACTTTCAACATTCTCATCCTTTCCCTCCTTTCACAATGCCACCAACTATTCCCAAGGTGTTTTTTCCACAACAAAAACCCACGAATAACACTTGTGGTACTACTCTCAACAGCAGTGAGAAACCTCAGCAACATCAAAGGTGTCCTTTCTTTAAACATGGCCGTAAGAAAGGACAACACAATTCCGAGGCCACTACACCTTCCAACCCAGCACAAGTCCAACAATGTGGTGCATCCTTACCTTCAAACCCAACGCCTCATATAACTTTATCAAGGCCACCAACTAACACTCCAACAACCATAAGGCCCAATGAACACAACCATGGAAGGCATCATCCTAATCCTCGCATACCATCTAACGATCCTAAATATCATAGTGGGTCAACTCGTTATCCAGGAACTGCATTGTATAAAGTGCCCCACTATGCTTATTACGATCAAGTGTGTGAACCTCGAGGGGATAAGTATGGACCAGTTCCAATACTTCCTACATGCAAGGATCCTTATCTTTCATTTATTAATCCTTGCCATGCTCAACTGATTAGTTATGGGGGATATCCCCCATTTCAATGACAAGAAGGATTAATAACCATTTTTATTTTATTTTATTTTACAACTTTTTGATTTCCAATTTTTCATTTTTCAACTTTTTGTTCTATCTTTTTATCTTTTTGTCTTTTTGTGTGTTGTCTTTTTACGTTTTTGTAAGTAATCTCATCTATGAATAAAACACTCATGTGGTTCATTGGTTGAGGTGTGTTTTATGTTATTAAGTCATGAGTGATTAATTATTTGGAACAGTGAGCCCATTACACCCACTCATCCACTCTAAAAATAAGAGGTTTTGTTCGAGGGTACAGTGATATTTTTGAAATTCTTAAAAACTTAAAATTAATTTTGTGTTTATTGTACCCAGAATGAAGAAGGAAGGACCAAGAGGGAATGATTAGGGTGTGACATCAAGGGGACTTGTGGATTCTCTTTGGTAATGACTGTGGGTGTTATCGTGCAATGTGGTCATACTAAGATCCTTGTAGATCGAATGAAAAATGGGATTAAGAGTAATCAAAAGGGCACTTGAAAACGAAACGCTGTTCTAGGGGGTCCCATTGGAAAGACATGCACCCATGCCTGAAGGTTGGTGGCTTCTCTGGATTCAGTAAGGTTCAAAAGAAAGAAAAATAGAAAAGAAAAAATAAAGTGCCACAAAACAAAAGTCACTCCTCCCTAGCATAAAATGCCAAGTGATCGTACGCCTTGTTGTTATGGTACTCTCATAGTTGTTCACCATTGGATGAAACAATGCGATGCCACTGATTGAAGGATGGACTTGGTCCTAATATTGGAATGATGGGTTAATGACACATTAATCATGCTTTACACGCAAGATTCACTGTGCCATGGGTCAATTACCTCATGTCCCAATCTCTACGATCCCTTCTCTACTTCGTCTCATCTCATTGTTCGTGTAATTGTAGCTCGTGTCCCGTGTAGCATAGAATTTTCATCTCATTTCGGTGATATTTACATGTGTGTGTTTTATGGAGTTAGTGTGGATTACATTTAACCCTTCTACTGCCCACAGACACTTTAAGTGTGGTTACACAAGGGCATAATAGGTTGAAACCTGCTTTGGGGAGGACCCACTTGTGTAATTTTTCGTAATCTTCACTAATTCTCTAGTTCAAACACACAATTTCTTACCCTTAGCTTAATTTTTCATAGTTTTCTTTCCCTTATTACTATCCATCTGATTCAACATTCCTATGAATCATCACATAGCCTTTCTCTCTACCATCCAAGGTTCTTATTGATAAATTCCATACAATCATAATTTTCGTGCCTTCAAAACCAGTTGAATGACCCTGGAACCCTATAACAATCATCTAGATGTCCTTAGTTTACATCATTTAATTTCAAAAGAAATATTAAAAATTTGGTACATTCTCTAAGTGCCCTAACTTTGATGAAAATATATATACATGACCTCCTTGCAACACTTACGATCATTTTCCACCATTCATGCGGGGGCATTTTTTGAATTTTTTCCTCTCTATGACTTGCAATTGCATCCGGTGCTTTCATCTCCATAAATCGCTCGCTGGTACTCTAATTTTCATTCTGTTTGAACCTACTTGACCCTGGAGTATTTAGCTTAGTCATGGGGGAGGGGCACATGCTGAATAGCTCATAAATTTTTTGAAATTCATCATCGCCCGAAGGACATATTTAAGGGTAATTAGTTGTAACACTTTGAATAATTGTGCCCAAAAAAAATCATTTAATCCCCTTAGCTATACCAGAAAATTAAATTTGGAAACCACCTAAGCAAAGAGGACTCAACATTATAATCTTTCGGGGACATGTTCTTCCAATAATTAACATCACACAGAAATAAAGTAAATCTATTAAGGCAAGCAGTAAGGTATAACCTAACTTTGGTAACAACCTTACTAATGATTGGTCCTGTGTGATTGTAGATGGCCCGAAACGCGGACAACAAGAAGGTCCTACTCAAGGTGCAATCGAACAATTTGATAGAGGTGGAAGACAAGATCCTATAGGACAACATGCAGAATAGGAGGAAAAATCATTTAGCATTCATCAAGAAGATCCTCCTATCATATGGTTCGGACAAGCAGAAGCAGGAGATACCCTCTTTGAAAGCGATGCCTGGTACTTAGGGGAAATGTACCAATTTTGGCACAATAAAGAAGAAGGCACCATGGTTAACATTTGTGGTGTGACTATTGATTTCTCTGTTCAAGTCATCTCAGAAGTATTAAGCCTTCCGAACATAGGGCCAAAGGTTGCTCAAAACTGGTTGGACACTTTCAGAAGCAAGCAACTTAATGAACTGTTGACAGAGAATAAAAGGGTGGAGGAAGAAAAAGAGAAGGTTGACCGGGATGCCTCTATGGTACAAGTGCAAACTTACGCATATGCCAAGGCACTCAAGGCCTTACAAGAGGAGCCCCCCCAGGCCATACTTCAACGCCATCAAATTCTAAAACTTGGAGCACAAGAAAAGGGAAAGACACCAATGGAGGAGCCACTGCCACCAGGAACTACATGAGTTCCATCATTTTATAATCATAAGATTTTCTTTTGTGTTGTGTCTCACTCCACACTGTGGCATGAATCCATTCTAGTCAATCAATAATCCCATACCTATCCACTGTGTAATCAATGGATCTTGTTCTCTCTGTAACTCGAGGATGAGTTTTCATTCAGTCGTGGGGGTACGATGAGTCATGAATTCCTGGCTGTGATATCGAAGTCATGATATCACAGCCATAATATATCAACCCTGTTGTATCAGTAGCCGTGATATCGCAGTGGCTGTGATATCACATATGCAATATCGTAGTGCACCGCAATTTCTATAAATAAGAGGCATCTTTCGCAGTTTTAGGTATTAGGAGTTAGAAGTAGCGAAGCTCTGGTAGTTTGACCACTCCAGAGATAGATTATTTTCCCATGTTTGCCTGCAGTGTGGTAAATGTAATTGTATGGTGTCTTTATTTGAGTGTGACGTACTTGGACATGCACATGACCAGCAATAAAGATTGAGATTACTTCATCATTGCAGCATTCACTTTGTCAATTATTTGTTTATTTATTTAATGTTATTTACTATTTTCTCTCTCTCACCCTTAAACTCCTAGAACGTGGAATGAGTACGACTTGATTATGAGCATTTAAGTGTGACTACTTGGTAGCCCAGTGGCGTACCTAGGATCTGCGCTTGGTAATCCTAGTGGTAGTCATGCACAAGGTCCAAGATGTGTATGGTTGATCAAGGAATCGGTTGCTTATTGTACTTAGGCTAGATTAGACTTTCTTACCCTTTTCCTCCTAGCTTAGCTTAGTTAAATATTATTTTCCACTGCCTTCAGGAGTAGCATAAATTAGGAACACATCATACACCTCATCTAGACTAAATCATATGTGACAATTATAATACTGGTCCAGGTGGGAAGATAGCGAATTGTGACCTAAGGATAATTATCTAGGTGCCACAACTAGTCCATCTGCGGAGTTCGACCGGATTGCGCATGCTAGGCTCGTTTCGTATGGTTGAGTGTAGGGGTACCTAGCCACTCATCAAAAGGCATTATATAACCATTGTTGATGATTTCTCGTATTTTACATGGGTTTATTTTCTTTATATTATAAAGATGAGGCTTTTGAACATTTTATGAGAATTTGTAATCAACTATAGAATAAAAAAAGATATGCTATCAAAATGATCAAAAGTGACAATGGGGGAGAATTCAAGAAAGCCAAATTTGAAGAATATTGTCATATAAATAAAATTCATCATCAATTCTCAGCTCCCAAGACTCAAAAAGATGGAGTAGAAGAATGAATAAAAATATTCTAAATAAAATGGGTAGAACCATCCTGAATGATAGAAATATTTCATGTCACTTTTGGGCTAAAGCCATCAACATAGCTTGCTATGTCTTGAACAGAGTTTTGGTAAGAAGATTTATCACCAAAACTCCTAATGAACTTTGGACAAGTAGATAACCTTTAGTCAGTTATTTTCCTGATTTTGATGCTAAGTGCTTTATTTTAAATGAAAAAGATGCTTTGGGAAAGTTTGATCCAAAAACTAATGAAGGGATTTTAGGATACTCTATAGTTATTAAGGCATATATAGTGTTCAACAAAATAGCTAACATTATAGAGGAAATCATTAATGTGAGAATCAATGATAGTGATTGGTTTGGTTCTAATATGCACACTAATGATGAAGAAATTCCTACTCAAAAAAAAAATCCTACCACACCTAAAATAGACATTAGAACAGATCCTAAAGTAGAAAGTGAACATGAGGATGATACTCAAGCTCAAAATAAAATGCCTAGACTTAGAAGATTACCTCTCACTTAATGATGTGATTGGAGAAGTAGAAGATGGTATAAAAACTAGGAGATGTATGCCTATACTACCTATATTTCACAAATTGAGCCTAAAAGTTTTACTGAGGCAGAAAAGAAGCAAGGCTATATTTTAGCTATGCAAGAAGAGCTAGATCAATTTATCAGAAATGATGTATGGAAACTTACCCCTAAACCCAATAACAAAAAAATCATTGGAACAAAATGGGTGTTTAGGAATAAGATAGATGAAAATGGGAAAATTATTAAAAAAAAAAGCTTGATTAGTTGCTAAAGGTTACAATCAATAATAAGACATTAATTTTGATGAAATGTTTTCTACTGTAGCTAGGCTTGAACCAATCATACGTTTTCTAGTCTATGTTAGTTCCAATGAAATTAAATTATATCAAATGGATGTCAAAAGTGCTTTTTAAAATGGAACCATTTAAGAGGAAGTATATGTTGAGAAACCTGAAGGATTTATAGATGATATCCATCAAGACTATGTCTTTAAATTAAAATGGACTTTCTATGGGCTTAAACAAGCTCCTAGAGCTTGGTTTGACTGACTCTCATAACATCTTATGACTAATGGTTTTGAAAGAGGTAGAGCTGATGTAAATTTATTTCTAAAAGAGATGATAAAGATCTACTTATTGTAAAAATTTATGTTAATGATATTATTTCTAGAGATACTAATGATAGGTTAAGGAGGAAGTTTTCAGATCTTATGCAAATTGATTTTAAAAGGAGTATGATGGGTGAACTTAGCAACTTCCTTGGATTTTAAATTAGTCAAACCAAAGGTGGAACATTTATTTGTTAGAAAAAATACATTAAAGATCTATTATAAAAGTTCAATTTGGCTAAAGTGAAAGCTAAGGAAACACCATTAACTAAAAATCTTAAGCTCAACAAAGATGAACAAGGAAAATCAATTGGTCTCAAACTCTATAGAGGTATGAATGGTATCCTGCTATACCTAACTACTAGTAGACTTGATAATTGATCTAGGTGTTGGTATTTGTGCTAGGTATCAAGGTAATTCAAAAGAATCATACTTAAAAGTTATCAAGAGGATTTTTCATTATCCAAAAGGTACTATTGAATGGAGACTTTAGTATCCAAAGGACTTCATACTTGATCTTGCTAGGTATTATGATGCAAATTTGATAGGTTGTATGGATGATCATCGAGACACAAGTAATATCTGCTTCCTCCTAGGGAAAAGTCTTGTCTCTTGGATAACCAAGAAGCAAAACTCTACTATCTTATCTATGGTAGAAGTAGAATATATTTTAGCTGAAAGCTATTGTGCACAAATTCTTTAGATGAAAGAAACACTCAAAGATCTAAATCAAATTAGGTAACACACCTATTTTTTGGGATAACAATAGTGTAATCAACATGACTAAAAATCCTATTCAACACTCTCATATCAAGCATATTGAAATTCGGCATCATTTCATAAAAGAACACACTCAACTTTGGCACATTAAACTAGAATATGTTGGGATTGATAGTTAACTTGTTGATGTCTTTACTAAGCCTCTTGATGAATGGAGATTCACATTCTTTTGTAAAGACATGGGAATAGGACCATGTAATATCAAGTGAGAAACATATTTTTTATAAAAAATAATTTAAAAAAATAAAAAAAAATATGGAGAGAAAAGAAGAACCCATATTTAGGGGAAGTTTCATAGGGAAACTTCTTTTTGATGATGCCCAAAAAAGGGAGTAATATGTGTATTTACCTATTATATGCTTGTTTTTATTTTTGTGCTAACTTATTATTCAATTTTTGGATATCACTAAGAAGGGGAAGATTGTTGACCTTTTGGTATGCTAAAACATTGAAAATGGAGAATTTTTTAGTGTGTTTTTGATACCTTGTAGGTCTAGGGAAAGTGAATGTAGCATATTAAGAAGAATGAGACAAGAGAAAAAATCAATGAATTGGATTGCTAAAGTCTAATGAGAAGATGTAAAGATTTGAAGTAAATTACAAAGATATGAGACATCTAAAATTTTCTAAGAAGACATCTTGAAGATAGACAAGACATCTCACACTACTAAAAGACATCTCTACTAATACTCTTTGGTTTTATGCAAGACATTTCCTCAAAATAGGAGACATCTCAAGGAAAGAAAAGACATATTATGCAAAGCATATCAAGAAAGATTTCTTGCCTCAAGTCAAGATATCTCCCTTAAGATGTCTCAAGTCAAGATATCTCACTTAAGATGTCTTAAGTCAAGATGACACTTGCAAGGAGGGAAACATGATAAAACATCTTAGGTATGTAGAAGATGTCTCAACTAGTCATTTCTAACTATTTTATGATTTCCCATGGGTAGATGAAGAAGAGAAAAGCTATAAAATACAGAAATCATTATTGATAAATGTGTAGCACTATTTATGTAATCAAGAAATAATTGTATATATCTCTAAGGAAATTTGTACTTCAATTCTTAATCAATTATAGTTTTGTTAAGTCTAAATGTAAGGAATTAGAAGCTTAGTTCATTTTATTCTTTGAACTTTCTATCTCTTATTATAAGCCTTGAGGGTTTGGATGTGCTTCTTGTGAGAAGAAATCTTTTGAGCTTGTTTGGACCTTGAGAGGTTGGGTGTGTTTCTAAGTGAAAAAATCCCTAGTGAATCTTACTACTTTGTAAAGGTTGTGATGTCCTTGAAACCAAATTGTTAAATAAATAAGTCCAAAGGTATGTAAGGATTCTACCTTTTGAGTATGAACATACCCAAGATGGGGAACCACATACATCCGTTGTGCAAGAATTGGGTCTTATTGTTTGGAACTTATCCAACCCTCCTTTTACATTCTCGATACTCATGATACACTAACAAATCATTTGCCTATTTCTCTTAATTTGAAATATGAGATTTTTTTAAATGAATGTATTTTTATTTCTTTATTTATTTGAAAAATATATTTTAAAAACTCTTTGAAAGGTTAAAATAAGACCCGTTGGTAATTCTAGTTGCATAGATTTATGGCTTCATGTCATACATCATATTTGAAATTTTTCTTGTTGGTTGGGCAAAGAACTTTTTATAAGATAAAAGAAGATAGAGAAACAAGTATATGATGATATTTAACTTTAGAAACATAAAAAAATTATCATAGCTTTCAATTTAGGAATGTGTTTTTAGTAGATAAATATTTGTTTCTAGTTGATTTTGGTCGTTCAAATATAATGATAAGGTCAAAATGGCTATACTTCAACCCCAAAAAGTTTTAACCATGAATTAATAAGATTATAAATTTGACCAATCATAACTTTAGTTCCATGATCTCATTTTCAACAAGTAAATAATCACTTTATAATAACTTTTTCCTTCTAGGTCAATGCAACCATCTAGAAATTAGAAATCATGTGATTCCACTCATCTTTAGAATAAAAATTTATAAAAAATCATTATTTAATTAGACTTGGAACATAAAGGTGTTGACTTTTTTGGTGTGTCAAAATCTTGAAAATGAAGAACTCATACATGTATCTTTGAGATTCTTATAGGTCCAAGAAAGATGAATTTGCCACATCAAGAAGACTAAGAAATGGAAAGGACTTTTGATGAGCCACGATATCGTGTTTGCCCCCGCGATATCGCAGCCCACCGCAATATCTATAAATAAGAGGTGGCTTTCCCTGTTTTAGGACTTAGACTTAGATCCTTAGCCAAACTATAGCAGTTTTACCATTCCAGAGTTAGAATAATTTCCATGCGCCCACAATAGGAGTCTTAAAGTGAACAGATCTTTATTCGAGCAAATTATACTTGAGCACACATTTGTGTATGACAATAAAGACAAACTTTATGATAAACCTTGTAGCATTTGGATTAAGCTAAATAGGAATTAATTATTACTAAATATTTAAATGCTTTCATAGTTAATTAATCTCTCTCAACCCTTGACTCTCCTAGTTAAGTGCATTTAGTATGCCACTTCAAGCATGTGTGTAATCCCAGTAGCATTGCACTAGTTCAGGGTATGTGCGGCAAGTGGGAATGGATATTGGTGTTAGGAAAATTAGAAATTCGTTAGTAAATAGTTAAGGAAAGTTAGTCACTTAGTTCTCTTCACCTTCCCCTATTAGCATAAGACATTAAAAGATAAAAGATATAAAAATCATATACCTCAAGCTTACTTAGCCATACAACTGTGACAATACAAGTAAGTTTGGGAAGACAACGATTAATTAACCTTAAGTGTTCCATTAGGGTGCATAAGCACTTAGTCCTTGGAGTTCGACCAGATTGCACATGAGATGCTCGTATTCGTATGGTTGAGTGTAGGGGTACCTTGCCACTCATCATTGGCACCGATTTTGAGGACTCAGTTGTTTGTGCACTACGTAGAACATAGGAGATCATTCATATCGTTGGGGAGCTAGAACGAACCCTTAGGATTGATCAAAAGAAAAATAAGACAATGGTAAATAGCACACCAAACAACACAAAAATTTCTTCTTCTTCGTACAAAAGCACTTCACTACCTAGCACTCACACAAGAGACAGTCGGCGGCACAACACATGTAACCAAGATCCGCCAGTGCCTCAACAATTCCATGTGGTATATATTCATCACGATGAGTATGTACCTGAATTTACCTTTATTCTCTATCAAGATGAACAATTGCATTGGAGAGACTTGGAGGGTAACATAGTGTTGCCTCCAGATCGAGCAATCCCCAACATTCTTCTTCATGCTCTCGCATGAGTAGGCATGTCACAGTTATACGCATAATACGTTGCATGCAATTATGACACAAGGGATTACCATCCCATAGAAGCACAACATCAAAGGGACTTCCAACAGGAGAGATACTATACATCGTTGAAGGGCAAAGAACCCCACAACGCTCCACCTGTCTTAAGAGAAATTGATGGTGGTGAACCTATTCTAGTAGGTTCTCCAAAAAATGATGTTCCCCCTCCTAACGATGGTTAGGAGGTGGTGTATCAAAATCTCCACTCCACAATTCACAATTCTGGTTTTGATCCCCACAAACACCAAGTGTTCAACAAGGGAACACAAAAACATGAAAAGGGCATGCACTCTGATCGTAATCACAATCAAGGCTAGGACCACCGAAGAGAAGGTAGGAAACATCATCATGGTGATGGTTCTCCTTCTTCTTCACCTTCATCATCACATTCACCCTCTCCTTCAATATTAGTACATAGTCATAAGGAGCCTAACTATGAGGATAAAGGTAAACAGAGTAAGAAGCCCTGATGAGAGAGTCGAGAAAGAGGATGAGGGAACTCGAGAGAATCATGGCATAAAAGAAGGGAGAGTAGGGAACTGCATAGACATCATAGATGCTACGAACGAAATGACCACGAAGAACCCCTACTTGCAACCTGAAGCATGTTAGATATCACGGAGGCCGTAAGAGTTCCCACAAGGCACCAAAAAGATAGCAGGATCAAGAGGTTAGACATGAATAATATTTCACGATTTGAAGGAAGATATAATGGTAATCCTCAAAATCACCTACAAGAATTTCATGATGCATGTGCCTTGCAGAACATTAAGAACGAATGGAAAAAACTAAAGTTGTTCCCAAGGACACTAGTAAAAGAAGTAGAAAGTTGATACTGGTCCTAAGAATCAGAATCCATTCACAGGTGGAGTACGATGCTAGAACTATTTAATGATAAGTATCAAATGTACTCCCAGGTGTCCAACCTGCGAAAGCAAATCCAAGGATGGAAGCAGGGAAATCATGAATCCTTGGATGCTGCCATGGGCCATTATTATGCACTGTTACATCCTTTCCCAGGCCATGGTTACTCGCAGCAAGATCAACTACGCCATCTCATAGATGGACTTAGGCATGAAACCAGGAGAACCCTTGGAAAGTATGCACAATGGATATTATCAAAGCTTAGGTCCCATCAGGTCCATAGATTACTGGAACAAGTAGCCAAGGAAGAAGAAGAGCTACGTAAGAGAGAAAGTATGGAAGAGTACAATTGTGATCCTTTCCTTCGAAAAAGGGAAGTGAGATTCTGTGAGGAGGAGGAAGAGTCACCACTCAAAGAGGTGGTGCATAGGAAAACCTTGCCAGTATAAAAATTAACAATAGAAGTGTTGGCAAAGGTAGACCAAATGTGGGACTCCCTAGATAGTAGATTTGAAACCATTCTTAAAATTGTATAAGAGTCTAAGGAGCAAGGTAGTGATTATGACAAAAAGAAAAAGAGGGACATGGACCATGCACATAACAAAGGTAAGGGTAAAATGGCCATCACTGAAGGGGTTGTGAATTCTGATACGAACAATGACAGTGGATGTGAGATATGCCAATATGACCATCCTAAGGGATGTTGCCCAGTAATCTCACATCTGCAAGAGTCTGGGGTGTACGAACTTAACCCACGACTTAACAAATGGTAAGCACCCCGATGGTTACCTTATCCCCAAGGTAACCCAAGGCAGTTCCACCAACCCTTAACATATTATCCAAGTGGAACTCCACCACAACCTATCGAGCAACACCAATAGTTGCAATACCCATAGTCATGGGGGATGCCACCACCAAGGCAACAATACCCTTACCGGCAACCAGATCCATATGGCTACTACATGCAGCAGCCAATCTCTCCACGTGACTCTGTTGGTCACGTAACACCACAATGTTACTACCAAGCTCAGGAGTATTATAGGACTCCTTCTCCTAGAAGAGATAACCCATAGACATACCATCCTCCAAACCCATCCACAACTCTCACACCGATAGCTCCATTACCACCCGCTCCAGCAATGCAAGGGAAACTCCTCACTCAACCGCAACAACACAATGCTACAAGAGCTGTAAACCTTCAACCCATTACTGGTTCTGACAACTGTAGAAAGAGAAGACCTTTCTTTAGAACCAATAGTCCAACCAAGCTCTCACAATCATAAGCAGTTGAGCCTTTGAACGCTTTTCCATCAAATAAAGCTTCAAAGCTCCCTTCAAATCAAAAATAGAGCTCAACACACACGGTTATGTTAACACATGCCATCACTAACTAGATTAAAGAGGGCCACCTTCCCAGGAAATTCTCTGACCCTGGAAGTCCTTTAATCTATCTCCAAGTTGTTGGGAATGAACCATGTAAAGCTCTTTTGGACTCAGGTTCCAGAGTCAACTTAATATCACAAGAGATGCATAAAGCCTAGAACTTGCCTCCACTAAAGAAGAGTAATATTCACTTAGAGTTGGCTAACCAATCCATCACTGTTCCCTTGGGACTGGTGGAGGACATCGTTACCACTATGTGTGGGTGGTCATACCTAGCTAATTTCCTAGTGATATAGGTAAATAATGACAAAGGAGACTTCCCAATAATAATGAGAAGGTCATGGCTAAGTACCATAAATGCACACCTAGGAATCCGCAATCTTTCCCTGGAAATATCTAAGGAAAACACTTTTGGGAAGATCGATAAGAAGAAAGTTGCATTAATCACATACAGTGATATAGGGTATGATTGCGTACAGGAATGTTCAGCATTGCCTACATGCAACTAGTGTGCCCAAGAAATCAACATACAAAAGTGCCTGAGAAACCACACAACAAGAAGACACCCAATGGTTGATAGCTAATCAAGAGAGCAACTCACCAACGTGCATGGAACTAACTAGGGGAACAACTTGCACCCATGTTGAAAGCATAGATGCACTAGAGCAAGAGTGTCGCCAAATTCCAACCCTTAACCTAAAAACATTGATAGGGAGAAGCTAAAAATTCCTAAAAACTTCAAACAAGCACTCCGATAAAAGATTACTAGTTAATGTACAACAAACTAAACCTTATCATGAATCTAGAATGGTCAATGCACATAACACATTGGAGATAGGACAACCTCACTCATTATTTCGGATCTTCCCCTTCCAACTTAGTCATGGGGGAGATGGCCACCTATGCTGATCATTTAAGGCCCTCAATTCCTTTTTAAGTTTTTGTTTTACACATTTTTGTTTTACAAATTTATTTCACTTTTCTTGTTCTTGTTTTGTAACATCATTCATACTTTTTCATTTATTTGTGTGATTAATTGTTTTATTTTGTTAGATTCATCACCTAATAAGTGCTCTTGATGGTGGTATGAACTGTATTCTATTTATCGCCAATGTTTGGTTTTTACCTTTGAGTTATAATGTTGATACTAAGGTATGGTTCTTTTGATATAATAGGCAATGAGTCCACGTCATCCATGCATCCATGCATCCATGAATTTCCATGGTCTCTCTTGGCTTGGAATTGTATAGTCCCTTTCCTTCAATAATAAGAACTATCAATGAACTGGTGACTGTGCATTTCTCAAACTAAGGAAGGACTCAAGGATTGAAAAGGGTGTGACTTCAAGGGGATTTGATGCATTTGTGCTGGCCATTCTCTTAGGTGCTTGGATGTTTTCTTCTTGAGTCTTCCTTACCATTCTGATGTTGCTCCATTATCAGGAAGCTGAGCTAATAAAAATAATAAGTCTTTGCATGGTGTGGTTCTCACGAAAAAAAAGAGAAGAAAGCAGAAAAGAAGTGAGAATTCAAAGCACACCCCTTAGACAAAATAATCATCTAGGCTACAAGCACTAGTTATGGAACTAAACAAACATGTTTCCTCTAACTAAGGCCCTTTCTCGCTTCCTACTTTCTCCTTTTTTCATTTCGTTGGAATGGTGGTGACTCTTTGGCAAAAGCATTCTTGCTACTTCAAGTGGATAGATTGGCCAAGTGTATTAATGTGAAGTCACTGAATGTGGATTGTTTGAGGCTGGATTTGGAATGAGATATACTAAGTCACACTAACCATTAATACATAAGGGGCTATACACCACCTTGTTCTTAAGACTCCATTCCATTCTCTTCTTTCCATTATTTTTCTCCATTTTCCACCTCATTGCTGATTGTATCAATAGTCCATATTTTGGTTGATGCATTATTTTCTTTTTGGTAAATTCTTATGGTTAATACTTTAACGCTTGCTTCCAAATGGCATTTTTAGAGCCTATGGACTCTTTGAATGTGGGACTATCACGGCATTAAGAGCATGAGCCTGCTTTGGGGAGGACCCACTGGCATTCTTATTTGGTGCATCAGTTAACTTCTTTCCCTTAAACATTTTTACAATTACCATTTATTTTGTTCATTTCCACCTCTAACATCCATTTCATTGGTGTTACAATTGTTTCTTTTTCTTCGTCTTTCTTATTCCTTATCTTTTCCATTCTATCGTTACTGGAGGTTCACTCTTAATCATGGGGGTCCTAGCCCAATTTTTTCAATTTTCTCGTAACCCCTACACCTTGGGTAGTCACCAATGTTATATCTCCAAAATCTGCATCAGCCATATCAAAACTCAGCCAATGGACCTTACACCAAGGCAAGGTATCAACTACATTGTGATTCATTTATCCTTGCTAATATAAAATTGTGTTGTGTGTGCAGATGGTAATCATACATCAATGGATTAGATCTGGAGGAAACACTTGGAATGGACTAGTGCTAGAGCAGTTATGCAAGGAACAAGATTGATGGCACAATTATGGATGGACAATAGAAGGCGCAATCTTGGCATTGGCAGCAACACATCTTCTTCTTTTATCTCTCTCTCTCTCTCTTCTCTCTCAATTTCCAAATAAGGCTAGATGTCAAATGTGTATAGTGTTCACTCTTGTTGTCATGAACACTAATATTGTCATATGTTGTAATGATGATCCGTTCACATGTCACCCCATTCACCATTAGTGTCATTCAAGTCAATAATCCCATACCTTCCCAATATTTTGTAAGGAACTTGAGGAAGAGTTTTTATTCAATCATGGAGGTATGATGAGCTGTGATATCATGGCCTTCCGCAATGTCTATAAATAAGAGGTGTCTTTCCCTATTTTAGGACCTAGACTTAGACCCCTAGAAAAACTATAGCAGTTTTACCATTCTAGAGTTAGAATAATTTCCATGTGCTCGCAGTAGGAGTCTTAAAGTGAATGGATATTTATTCAAGCAAATTGTACTTGAGCACACATTTGTGTACGGCAATAAAGACAAACTTTCTAATAAACCTTGCAGCATGTGGACTAAGCTAAATAGGAATTAATTATTGCTAAATGTTTAAATGCTTTCCTAGTTAATTAATCTCTCTCAACCCTTAACTCTCCTAGTTAAGTGCATTCAGTACGACCGCTTCGAGCACATGTGTAATGCTTGGTAACCCAGTAACGAGTAGCGTTTAGTAATCCCAGTAGCATTGCACTAGTTCAGGGTGTGTGCGGCAAGTGGGAATGGATACTAGTGTTAGGACAATTAGAACTTCGTTAGTAAATAGTTAAGGAAAGTTAGCCACTTAGTTCTCTTCACCTTCCCCTATTAGCATAAGACATTAAAAAGATAAAAGATATAAAAATCATATAGCTCAAGCTTACTTAACCATACAACCATGACAATACAAGTAATTTTGGGAAGATAGTGATTGATTAACCTTAAGTGTTCCATTAGGGCGCATAAGCACTTAGTCCTTGGAGTTCGACTGGATTGTGTGTGAGATGCTTGTATTCATATGGTTGACTGTATGGGTACCTCACCACTCATCAACTTTGTAATTTATCATGCTAGATATCAGGATAAAATGCAATGAAGTTCCAATGATCATGAGGACAAGGGATGTGTTAATCCAAGAGGAGACATCTCACAACTTGTTAATATGTCTCAATGTGAAATGAGACATATCTTCTGAAATCTTAGATCTTAGGAAAGACATGTTACA
The DNA here is from genome assembly GCA_015680685.1 of Gnetum montanum. Lineage (NCBI taxonomy): Eukaryota > Viridiplantae > Streptophyta > Gnetopsida > Gnetales > Gnetaceae > Gnetum > Gnetum montanum. The sequence goes on from MNCI01027688.1 coordinate 558,021, forward strand.
AAAATAGTAGATGTCTCACACATTCATGGGACATCCAAAACCAAGCCAAGATGCCTCATAATTATAGGAGACATCTCAACCTTACCTAAGATGTCTTGCATCTAAACAAGATGTCTCTCCTACAAGGTGCCTAACATAGTAAGATGTTACAAGCCATGTGCAAGACATCTCAAGTATCCATTTCTCCTTGTTCTAAGAATTCCAATGGGAATTTGAAGAAGATCAAACCTATAAAAATATGAAAAAATCAAGAACAAAAGCAAGACGTATGAGCAAGCATTGCATACATCTTTGTGAAGTTTGGGTTCTCATCTCTTCTAATATTTAATGTATTGGGCAAGAACTATACATGCCCAAACTTTCCATAGCAATAACACATAGTATTTCTCATTTGGACTAAATTTTTAAACCTGGGTGAATATCTCCATCTTGATGATGTGCTTGTGAATGCCTTAATGTTGGAACAAGGAAGAGATCCAAATATAAAAAGAGGGTTGGAACAAGGAAGAGATCCAAATGAAAAAAGAGCATTGGAAAATCATTCCCATGTTAAGGCATTCACAAGCACATCATCAACATGGAGATATTCACCCAATTTTAAACATGCAGTCCAAATGAGAAATACTATGTGCTATTGCTATGAAAATTTTGGGCATGTATAATTGATGAGACACGGTTCGCATAGGCTGCGATATCGCGTACGCGATATCGCATCCTTCCCTAAGATATCACGTACGTGATATCGCAGTCCGCTGCCATGTCTATAAATAAGAGGTGGCTCTCCCTTGTTTTGGGATCCCAGTTTTAGAGTAGCGAAGCTCTGGCAGTTTGATCCCTCTAGAGTTAGAATTTTTCCTGTGTATGCCCGTAGTGTGGTGAATGTAATTGTACGGTGTCTTTATTCGAGTGTGTCGTACTTGGACACGCACATGACCGGAAATAAAGATT